>ML839460.1:0-11332 GCA_009831015.1 Picea engelmannii | reverse complement strand
TCGAGCAACCCCAAGGATTTGAGGTTGAAGACAGGAAGTCTCATGTCTGTCAATTGAATAAAGCCTTGTACGGATTGAAGCAAGCTCCCAGAGCTTGGTATGGCCATATAGATAGTTTCTTGACGAGCTTAGGCTTTACCAAGAGTAAAGCAGACTCAAATCTCTACTTCAAAATTATGGATAATGAACCAGTAATACTATTATTGTATGTGGATGACTTATTCTTAATTGGAGAAGAAAAACTCATCGTTGAATGTAAACAGAGACTTGCCGCAGAATTTGAAATGAAATACCTTGGTCTAATGCATTACTTCTTAGGCCTTGAGGTATGGCAAAGTCCGAAAAGTATCTTCCTTAACTAGGGGAAGTACACAGTCGAAATCTTAAAGAGATTGGACATGCTAGATTGCAAGTCCATGAATACTCCCATGGAAGCAAAGTTGAAGCTGCTGGTTGATACTTCGTCAGATTTGATAGATGCCACTCTATACAGACAGATTATTGGATCGCTGATGTGCTTGATGAACACTAGACCAGACATCTGTTTTGGAGTGAACAGCTTGAGTCAGTTTCTGGTAGAGCCCAAATATGTTCACCTAGTGGTTGCAAAACATGTGATGAGGTACCTTAAAGGTACAATAGATTATGGTCTCAGCTATGATGGAGATCATGACTTCTCATTGAGTGGATATACTGATGCAGATTGGGCAGGAAGCGTTGCTGACAGAAAAAGCACTTCCAGATGATGTTTCAGTTTGGGATCAGTTATGATCTCGTGGCAGAGTAGGAAGCAATCTAGTATTTCTCTTAGCACAACAGAAGAAGAATACATTGTTGCATGTTCTGCTAGCTGCGAAGCTATATGGCTTCGAAAGTTGCTAACGGGCCTATTTGATTTGGAGCAACCATGATTCTATGTGACAATCAAAGATGCATTAAAATGATAGAGAATATTGTGTTCCACGACAGGTTGAAGCACATAGAGATCCATTATCATTTCATCCGCGACATGGTACAGAGAGGAGCCTTGAAGCTCCAGTACATTAGCACGGATGAACAGGTTGCTGATGTGTTGACTAAGCCTCTATCTTGTGTAAAGTTTGAACACTTTTGAGATAAGCTTGGTATTGTCCGAAAGGACCCTCCCTGAAAGGGGGAGTAGATGATGTATTCCTTGATTCTGACCTAGTTGTTAGACGTAAAGCAAGATGAGTCATGCTTCTGACCTCACTGTTAGACGTAAAGCATGACGATGTGTGATCCTTGCTTTTGACCTCGCTGTTAGACGTAAAGCAAGATGAGTCATGCTTCTGACCTCGCTGTTAGACGTAAATCATGACGCCATGTGATCCTTGCTTCTGACCTCACTGTTAGACGTAAAGAAATATGAGTCATGCTTCTGACCTAGTTGTTCGACGTAAAACATGATGTCGTTGATTCCTTGCTTCTGACCTAGTTGTTAGACGTAAAGCAAGATGATTCCTCGCTTCTGACCTCGTTGTTAGACGTAAAGTGAGATGTTGATGTGTTCCTTGCTTCTAACCTCGTTGTTAGACGTAAAGAAAGATGAGTCATGCTTCTGACCTAGTTGTTAGACGTAAAGCATGACGTTGTGATTCCTCGCTTCTGACCTAGTTGATAGACATAAAGCATGACGTTGTGATTCCTCGCTTCTGACCTAGTTGTTAGACGTAAAGCGAGATGATGATATTACTTTCTTTTGACCTAGTTGTTAGACGTAAAACAAGATGTGACTGACACTGAGCTACCAGCTTAACCGCTGTGACATTGAGCTAGTGTAGTATTGTGATGTGCCAGCCTAGTGCTGTGATGAGGTATCATTTTTACTGATACATATTTGATGCAGATGATGATAGAATTCTTTCGAGAATGATGATGCTTCCGATGAAGAAAACTTCTGATGACTCGTAAATATGCTAGCCAATGTTTCAAGATGATATTGACGATACTGTCCTCCAGATGCCACTGATGATGCAGACCTCTCTCGTCTGATGCTAATGAAGAATACCCTTCTTGTTAAGGGGGAGTGTTGAAATAATGTAACTGCGAAGAGCATTCTTATTATTATTGGATTAAATTCCCATTGCAGATTAATCATGTCATTATTATTATTATTATTGTTATTTGATTAATCCCCATTGTGGATTAATCATGTCGGTAATTGTATAAGGACCAAATCCCCTTTTGCGGATTGGTCATCGAACAATTACAAAGGGCAGAATAAGAAGTCGGCCCCAATAGTTATTATGGAAGACCCATAATTAATTAAAGGTGGGTTTACCCACCTAGAGTGAGAGGTTGGCCCTGTCAGTTGTGACCTTTCACACGTGCCAATCTTGTATAAATAAGAGGCTAGCGCCTCACTTCAAACACACAACTCACTTGCTCATTTCTCTTATGAGGCAAGCTACAATTACCAGAGAGAGGAGAAGAAGAGTGGCGCATCTCTTGGGGAGGACTTTTTGTATTGGTTTGAGTTATCTCTTGAACATTGTATAAGCTATTTATGAAAAGGAAGTTTTTGCTGGGTTTTCTTCCCCTAGAGGGTTTCCCAGGATAAATGTTGTGTCTCTTATGAATGTGTATTTCTCAGTGATCTTGTTCTTATTATGCTCTTATCTATTGAAATGCAAAGAACTATAATAATGGAATAAACATTAATAGAGGAGGCACATACCCACAATTGAGTTTGAGGGGTTCAAGGTAGAGGTAGCAGGAGGAAGCACCATGCCTTGTAATCGGTACATTCCAGGGATGAAGCTTACCCTGGGTAGGCATGACTTAGCACAAGAATTTTATGTGATGGACCTCCCAGATACAAATATAATCCTTGGAGTTCAGTGTCTCAACACGTTGGGACCTATCACCACCAACTACAAGACTATGGAGATGTCTTTCACAGAGGATAATGGGAGAAAGGTAGTTCTTAGAGGTATGTCGGGAAACACAGCCAGGGTAGTCACAACAAAGCGTATGGAGGCCATTTTCAAAAGAGAGGAGATTGTATATGTTGTTGAGTGCAATATTTAGGCATGTGTGGATAAGAAGTGGAAGGTTCACTATGCACCCAAGATTTAGAGGATCATTGACAAACACAGTAAGGTGTTTGGACCCATTCCACTAGGAGTGCCACTAGATAGAGGATTTGAGCATATCATAGAGCTGGAAGAGGGGGGAAAACCTGCCATCACCTTCCCCTACTGACATCCAAATAAGTACAAGGACGAGATAGAAAAGGCTACCAAGGAACTATTATACATGGGTCACATTAGACCAAGTTCCAGTCCTTTTGCGTCTTTAGTGGTATTGGTCAAGAAGAAGGATGGAACCATGCACATGTGCATTGATTTCAGGGTGCTAAACAAAAAGACTATTAAAAACAGGTATCCCATTTTGAGGATTGATGAGCTATTGGACGAGATCCATGGGGTTGTTTACTTCACAAAGGTTGACTTGCGCTCTAGTTATCATCAAATCAAAATGAGGGAGGATGACATTCCCAAAACTACCTTCAGGTGTCACTACGACCACTATGAATTCTTAGTGATGCCATTTGGATTGACCAATGTACCCACCACATTTTAGTCATGCATGAGTCACGTCTTCAACAAGCAGTTGAGGAAACATCTTCTTGTGTTTTTTGATGACTTGCTAATTTATAGCAAGACTTGGGAGGAACATCTTCAGCATGTGGAACAGATCTTAACTATCATGGAGGACCAATCCTTGTATGCCATGGAGTCCAAATGTGAATTTGGAATGACAGAGGTCCTCTACTTGGGACACATAATTGGATTTAAAGGGGTACAGGTACATCAAGAAAATATCCAAGCGATAGTTGATTGGCCCACACCTAAAACTCTTACAGAGTTGAGGGGATTTCTCGGTATTTGTTGTTATTATAGGAGATTCATCAAAGGGTTCTCCGAAATTTGTGCACCTTTGACCGATTTGACTAAGAAAGGAGATTTCAGGTGGAGTGAAGAAGCACAATCTACATTTGACAAGATGAAAAAGGTAATGAGCACATGCCCAGTGTTAGCCTTGCCAGATTTCGGCCAACCCTTCACATTGGAGTGTGATGCCTCCGGAGAGGGCATTGGAGCCGTTCTGATGCAGAATAGGCATCCCCTTGCCTATGAAAGCTGAAAATTGAGGGGCCTTGACCTTATTTACACCATCTATGACAAAGAGATGCCAGCTATCATGCATGCCTTGGCCAAATTCAGGCAATACTTGGTAGGTGCAAGATTTGTGGTGAAATCAGATCACAACAACCTTAAGTACTTCTTGGAACAGAAGGAATTAAATGAGAGGCAACATAAGTGGGTCAACAAGATACATGCCTTTGACTTTGACATTTAATTTGTCAAAAGGAAGAATAACATAGTGGAAGATTCATTATCCAATAGGCTATCAGTGTATGCCATGACAGATATATCAGTTGATTGGAAGGCCCACCTCTTGGTAGAATACTCCAAGAACCAGTTCACTTGTCAGTTAATGGATGGGAAAATATAGGATGACAACTTTAGAGTCATAAATGACATCATCTACTACAAGGGCCGAATTTTCTTGGTTCCTGAGTTAGCCTTCAAGGCCAAGATACTATAGGCATGTCATTACTCACCGATGGCAGGGCACCAAGACATTGTCAAAACATATAGACGTGTGAGAGAATGGTTTTCATGGAGGGGTCTCAAGGAAGATGTAGTGAGACACATCAAAGAGTGCACTACTTTCCAGGAGAACAAGGATGAGCATACCCATCCTGCAGGATTGTTACAACCTTTACCCATTCCAGAGCACAAATGGGAAAGTATCTCCATGGACTTCATCACAGGGTTGTCGAGGGCACAAGGGAAAGACTGCATTTTCGTGGTGGTGGATAGGTTAACTAAATTTTCACACTTCTTCTCTATTGCCACAGACTTCAGCGCAGAATAGGTTGCAGACTTGTTCTTCAGGGAGGTCTTCAGGCTACATGGATTGCCCAAGACCATTGTTAGTGACAGGGACAGTTGATTTATGAGCACTTTTTGGCAGGATCTATTCAGGTTGGTTGGTATGGCCTTGACTCCTAGCACCAGCTACAACCCTCAGACTGATGGGAAGATAGAAATAGTCAACAAGTGGGTGGAAGGATACCTGATAAATTATGTAGCAGGCCAGTAGAAGGCATGGGTTAGGTGGCTACACCTGGGGGAATATTGTTACAACACCACCTATCACATGTCCATTGCTATGACTCCATTCAGGGCTTTGTACAATTATGACCCTCTCTCCTTTGTAGATATTTCCTTTGGTGATAGCAGGGCTCCAATGGTACAGGATTGGGTACATCTGAGTCAATACATACTCAGGGAATTGAATGATCATCTGCTACGGGCATAGAATCAGCAGAAGGTCCAAGCAGACAAGCACAGGGTAGAGCACACATTTGAGGTTGGTGACCTGGTCTACTTAAGGCTTCAACTGTAAAGGCAGGCTTCTATCAAAAGAAGCGGAGAAAAAAATCTCCAACCCCGGTTTTTTGGACCCTACAGGATCAGCAGAAAGGTAGGGTCCATGGCTTATGAGCTTGAGCTTCCACTGGGCAACAGAATTCACAACGCATTTCATGTGTCATGCCTGAAGAGGGCCATTGGCCAACATATCATGCCACTTGAGGTATTTCCACCCTTAGATGAAGAGGGACAGTTGTTATTAATGTCGAAGGAAATACTAGAGGTTCGAGAGAAGAAACTTCGGAGGATAAGCCTTGGGAAATACTTAGTCAAGTGGAAGGATCTTCCTATTGAGGATGCCACGTGGGAGAGTGAACATGTGTTATGGGAGACAGGCTAAGAATTGCTTGTGGGCAAGCAATTTCTAGTAGGGGAGACTGTAATGTCCCCCACCTCTTGATGAAGAGGTTAGGAGAGACTTAGTAGTCTAGTCATCCCCACTAGACTATAGTCTCATGCAGTTTGGGGAAAATTCATCTAAACCTAATGTTATATTTTAAAGTTGACTTGAAAAAGTAAAAAGTAACTCACTGGGAAATTAGAGCGCTTGAAGTTGAGTTAGGAGTTGAACCTAAGGGTTAACTTTTAACTCAACAGAAGATTAGAAATAGGTATAAAGGAAAGCCTATGGTGCACCTCTCACTTCATCTTGTATTATTATGCATTTGTCAATTGGGCTCTTGAGCACACAGTTTTGAGGGTTTTGATAATACAAACCCTAGAGAAAAACTCAGTGGTGAAAGATTCCACTCACCTTGTTCCAAGCTTGGTCTCGGGGATGAAATACTCCACCCACACCATTCTACAGTATTCACAGGTACCATCATCCATTCAGGAGAGAAGTAGGTCGTACCCTTGAGGGTTTTCCAGCAAGGGGAACATCATTCCTTGGAGAGGAGTTCATTCCAGGTTATTGACAGGGCTTATTGGCATTCTAGCACCTAGGTATTTCTTGCAGGGCCTTGTTCATCAGATCTGGAGTGTTTGGAGAGGGTTACTCTTGCTATATTATTATATGGATCTTTGGCACATTTTTGAGAGAAGAAGGGTGCAAATGTGATTCAGATCTACTCACTTTGGAGGGGTTACACCTCATATTTGACCTTGAGACTTCGCCTAGTACCTGTGGTGGCCCGATCTATATTTCTGGAGAATTTCAGGGCATTTGGAGGCCTCCTTCATTAGGGATGAAATATTGAGCTTGACAGTCTTCGGGAGGGCGCAGTCTTGCTTGAGTATTCATCAACTTGGAGGAGAATATCTTGGCATCAGGGTCTGAGAATTCAGGGAGGGTTTCTACTTGGCCCAATCTATCTTTTGGTGGAGTTTGAGGCTATTTGGAGGACTTCTTCACCCAGGCCAAAATATTAGGTCTTCATAGCCATCCAGTGGAGTGTACCAACAGCCAGGGGGGCTTGGACTTGACCCTGGATCTATCTTGTATTGATATTTATTGTATATCCATCCTTGGGGGCTTGCATCTTCTATCAGGAGCATTTTGTAGCAGCTCTTATCTTATCTGTTGGAGCTATATGAGGATTATTCCATATCTGTGTCCTTGTATCAGGTTCTTTCTATTTACATCAATAAAGGTCAGATCTTGTTGTTGGTTCCATATCTTGTGTTATCTTGTATCTTCATTGCTTGTCTTCAGATCTAAACTTAAATAACTGAAATATAAACCCTAAGGCTGAAACTTAAGAGGCCAATATGCAAATAGACAAACACAACAAGAAAATCAGTGGTCAATTAGTGTTACAAGCGAAAAAATTGGCTTGGGAACATTACAGTAAGATACAAGAGGTGGAAATACTTACTAGTCTCATATTGGCGTTCCATTTGTGAAAGGAAAATGGACTTTTATAAATGATATTATGGGGATTTGTCAAAACAAGATATAAGGGTATGCCATGAGATATAAGGGTATGCCATGATAAGTTTTTTCATTTTATATTTTTAAATGTTTTTAAAATATTAGTAACGTATAAAGTATGGAGGGTGTTATGAGAAATAAAAAAAGATGTTTAAACTTGCTCTGAAATAACACCCCAAAACTCCTCGTCCCTTTTTTTTGGTTTAAATAAAAGATGGGGGCTTGGAGATCCGATGGCACAATCGATGAGGAGGTCTTAGAGAATTTGGAAAGCATGTGCTTTCTTTAGACATAGATTTGGGGGACATGGGTGGCTTTTGATTGCTTCACAAAGTTTGCATTACTAATTTGACATGTGCGTTGTGGTAAGAATGAGACAATTCAACATGTTTTTTGGAAATGCTAGTGTACCAAAGTAATTTTAGCATGGTTTTAGGTTGAAATTCAATTCCTTTTTGTAACCTTGCTTTAATGGAAGGGGCCTCTTTGAGGGAACAATTGGATGGTTAGGGATAGGTGCAAATTTCTTTGGCACATAATTTGATTGGTTGTAGTTGGTTTATTGTGGAAACATCGTTGTAAAGTTGCCTTCAATGAGGATCCTCACCCCCTTTATGAATGAGTATATCAAGCCAAGAAAAGAAGATGGATCCATATGAAATTGCAATGGATTTGGTTAGTAGATTATGGACCAAAAGAAGTTGGAAGATAATAGAGAAAAAGGATAAAAGGGGAAAACACAAAGCATATTGTGTTGGCTTTGATATAGAAGAGGTTGGATAAAAGTAAGTTGGTTACAATGAGAATATTGGATTTGATAACTGGAGAGAAAGATGGTTTCTACATAATTGGTTCTAAGAGAAGGAAGGGCATGGAGGAGGAAGAGTGAAGTGAAGACTAGGAGGAAAGGCAAAGAAAGAGTGTGTGTTAATTGTGTAACCCTAAGACATTCTAGGTTGATTATGTACTTTGAATATATGTTAATGAGGATGAGTAGACACTTGTGAGAATATTGTGTACTTTGTATTTCATCTTGTTTGTACATTATCATTTTGTTCTTTATTATGTTTTTGCACAATCCATGAGGTCTAGAACCCTAATGCAAGGCCACAGTGGGTCCATTGTGTTCCCCATTGCAACTCATATCATGCCTTAATGGTTCATTCATTATAGGATTATCTAGACATTCTAAACTCTCTAGATTTGATCCTTGGAAATTAATGTTTCCATTAGCTCCATTGCTTGGAGTCGCTTCTTTTAGATGAATCGAGAAAAAAAGGTTAATACACTTAGATTTTATATGTGTGGCTTGTGTAGCCACATGATTCAAAGACTTTCAATTGTGGTTCAACTACATTTAGTAGGAACTTTAGAAAGCCCTTATAAAGATATTCTCTCCCATAGGACCTTCCATGAGCCATGCCAAAGGGACCTTTAGAGAGACATGCCTTTGGATTCTTAGTTTAGTGTATAGATCATGCCCTTTTAATTAAATTGGATTATTTGTAGGGTTCCTCATCTATGTTTTTCTTTTTCTTAAACTTCAATTCTTCTTGGATTCTTGAGCCTACTAGGGGGCACCACAAAATTCATATTATGCAACACATCTCCCTATTCTTATCTCTTTTTACCTCCATGTTCTCTCAATTGTTCATTGTTTAAGGTCAAATTCTCCTTGGACTCTTAACCTTAGGCTTCCCTTTCTCTCCCTTCCAATCCTATTTATTTCATGGAGAGCAACTAGGATTTTCTCTTCTGGTGGTCTTTGCATGCTCTTAAACCGTATTCCCATTTTTCCATTCTTTAATTCTCAGTTGTTAAGAACTAGAACACATTAACATATGCAATGAAACATGACACAAGAATTGGCAAAAAAGGCTTTAGTCATCTTAACAATATATCCATCCAATGATTTCAATATATAGTACATGGATGTAATCACCTCGTAAACTTAAGAGTGACGACACATCAACAACTCATCAATAGATAAGGATGACACCTCATTAAGGATAAGGATTGTCTAGGGACTCACATGTTAACTCCCCCCCTCCCCCCCCTTAATCACAAGTTTGAATAATGATACCATGGGGCAACATTAATTAGTGATTAGAATGGTTTCATCTTTAATTCAATCCGAAACTTTTGAATTGAGCTTTGATGAAGATATGGCTAAAAAACCACCAAAGTGGATGTTGGATGGTTCATTTGAAATGAACTTTGAAAGAGAGTAGAAATTATGGAAATGAACAAGTGCTATGTCTGAACACTCCCCTGCTAACTATTGAACAAACATGATCTACATTCTACTATCAATGAACAAATAGGATCACTGAAGCACTCTTTGAATTTAGACATAATTAGGCGTTGAACAACATCCCAATGAATAGTTGAATTCTTATAGATAAATTGTTGAGAAAACCAGTTGCCATATTGGAATTCTGAAATTCTAATTGAATTTTGATTGGTAGGACTTCAAAACTTGAAGCTTGACTATCATCATTGGCATTCCCCCTTGTCAGGTGAAAGGTGGAAGTATGTTAAAGGGATCCAAACTTAAGCATTGGATTCTTTTCTTTTTGAATAGCTCTTTCATCACTGTAGTCGGTGGTTTTTGTTGACCACTAAACATTGATAATGATACCATTGTACTCCATTAGTGTACTCCCCCCCTTGAGGTGTAGCACTCCATATTTGACTCATGTTTCAATTCAAAAGACATGTAGAGTTGGGCCCCAAAATCTTCATCTGGAACAAACACTTTTGTGATTTCTCCATGCAAATTTGTATTTACATGTGTATAAACTTCACAATAAAACTTATTCAACATCTTGGCTTTTAATTTCCACTACCAAGGATTTATCCAACCATAATGAACTTTTTCTCTTTTTATCCTTCTTCTTCTTTCGACATATGTTTGAATGATTATTTGTCTCTCCACATTGAAGACAAGGATAGATATAAAAAAACTCTATCTTCATATGGACAATTCTATGACAATGTTGGAATTAACCAAGAATTTTCTCAATGTTTTTATCATCAACGATATCATCAACATTCTTAATTTCTTCATTAAGTTTTTTAGCCTTCAGTTTTTTATCAAGAAATATTGCATGGACAAATTGCGACTAGTTTGGAACAATATGGAATATAAAAGTTGTTGCGTTTGTCATATCCTAAACCATGAAAATTATTCCTGAGGCCTGACAATCATCTTGGAAAGATCATTTTGTACTTTTTTTATGTTATTCATAAATGTTTTATTTTGTAACTTCAAATTCACATATACTACCACCGCTATCACTCTGTGATTTTGCTTGTGACTCATCTTCAAAAAAAAATTATTTGTAAATTCATTGTTGATGAATAATTCCATCTCATAACTTGATAAGGAATCATCAACCTTCTCTTTTATTGAGTTTTTATCAATCATTTCCATTAGATCATTTGTGTCACAAGTAGCATCAAGCATTTGCATTAGAACATCCATGTCACAAGTAACATCCATCATTTGCATTAAGTCATTTGTGTCACAAGTAACATCAACCGTTTGTATAAGGTCATTTGTTGCACATGTTGCATCAACCATATTCTCAATTTGTTGTTCATTTTCTATTAATTTTAGTTGATATGTTCAGTCAATTTATCCTTCCAATCAATTTGCTTATGAAGATTAAGAACCAAATTATCCAAATCATGTAAGGAGTGTTATAAATCTTTGATTTCTTGATTGGTGTTTTGCAAATGCTTTCCTCCTTTACCCATTTTTTTAATTGTCATTTGGCACACTCGCTTGTTTGTTGTTAACCTTAGGGTGTCAGCTACTATCGATCATGCACCCCAAAATGTGATTTTTTTTACAATGATTTTGATTTTGAAAAGGACCTTTTTATTCAATTTCAAGCATGTCTCTTCTAACAATTTTCACAATTGA
>ML839459.1:115744-134898 GCA_009831015.1 Picea engelmannii | reverse complement strand
ATACACATTTGTCTCCTAAACTCGGTGTTCTTTCCCTTTCAACTCAGTTCTGTAGTCTCCGTGACTCTCAGCATTTACCCGGGGATAACAGCCCTGTTATTCTTGCACCTGGTCAACCTGTGGAGCCTGCCTCTCTAGTTGGTAGTGGTTTTATACTTAAGAGGGGTGAGAGTTCTTCTAGAACTCTGAGAAAGGTTCGCATTCAAACTAACCCCTCCAACTTCAAGAGAAAACTCTAGAAAGAAAATAAATCAGTTAAGAAATAAGTCATGGGCTTCAACGTTGGCTTAGAGGAGACCTACAGGATGGCACTATGTGGTTTATTCGGTAGAGTATCTTACCATTATTTGGCACAGGTACCTCTTTCAGTTTGGATGGATAAGTGTTGGGCTCCTTTATTAGGTTATGTGCCTGAGGTTTTGTATCTCTCGAAGGGTTGGTTGGGTTTCATTTGTAGAACTCCTAAGGACTCTTCACTTTTATTATCCTCCCATTGGGTTTTTGGTGGAAACAGTCTAATGTTGAAGAGATGGCGGGTTTCTTTTGACCTGGAGTTTGATTATTTCCAACAGAGGCATCTCTGGGTACTCCTTCCTGGACTACCTATTCAACTTTGGAATGAAAGTTCCCTCAAGGAAATTGGCGACTCCTTAGGTACTTTCATTTCAGTGGATCACCAGTCTTTAAGGGATCCAACTAGAAAGGTTGGTAAAATATTGGTGGATATCGATATTCATGGCGGATTACTGGAGGTCCTGGAGGTTGAGTGGTGAGGGCGGAGGATTCAATAAAGGTTATATTATTTGGGCCTACCCTTCCACTACAGTCTTTTTCGCTGCACAGGACACCTTCGTCGGGACTGTAAAGGTCTTGTGGTAGAAGAGGATGTGTAAGATTTAAAAAATGTCTGGAATATACTAGATTGCACTCCTGATGTGGAAATTTTCGGGTCTGGAATTCCACACTATTCACCTGAGATGGACAATCATCGTGAGCCTTTGGATAAACTCACAGGTAAGATAAAATTACATTGTCCTACCCTTTATGATTCTTTAACTTTATGGGAGCGAGACACATTGGACACCTCAGGTTGGCTTAAATTCACTACTTCCAGAGAATCTCCTACTATTGAGATTGATAAGTCCTTTTCAGGTCCGATTACCAAAGAGTCTTCTCGTAAGGATCTGAGTGTTATGACATTGTCTGGGAATGCGAAAGTCGTTCCTATCAAACTTGACCATAGTTTTACCCCCCTCCCCAATTGTGTTCCTCATCTAAGGTCCCCCCCTAATTGTATCGATCGGAGTTAGATGATTACCTCTTCTCCCCTTCCTTCACCCCGGTCAGATGGGACTGTTGTGGTTCCTAGTTGTAGGGAATCTGAGGAACACGGATCCTCTCTTTCTGTTGTACTAGATTCACTACTACCCTTCATTTGTGACAATAAGTCTATTGTTCCTTTACCAGTTTATTTGGGTAATTATGTTTATGATGATTCCACCAGTGGGGGGAAGGCTAGTACATCTGGAAGTCACCTTGAAGGGACAGGAAATGATTTTTCATGGTCTATAGGTTTGGGTATTAAACATTCTCCCATCAAGACTCGTAGCTCTCAGAAAAAGTTGGCAAGTGTGACCAATCAAACCTGTGATTCTGATCTTTCTGCCACTGATTGTGGGGCACTTAGAGAAATGAAGGCCCTAGCAAGGGAAAATTAATGATCCTTCTTTCTTTGAATATCAGAGGGGTCATGGGCACCCTTAAATATTCCTATTTTCTCTACCTTTTGGATCGATTCCAACCAGAGATTTTTTTTTTATAGGAGACTTTAGTTCATGAACAAAAAGCTAGGGATTTCATGAATACTTTTCGTCCTTCTTGGGTTTCTTGTGCTGTAAATTCTCTTGGTACTTCTGGTGTTTTATTAGTCACCTGGGACCAAAATAATTTTTATTTGACACCACATCTCACTTGCAGTGGTATTTTTTTGACAGGCAAAGTCATTGCTATCCAGAAGGATCTCTCAATGCTCAATGTTTATGGTTTGTGCTCGGATAGGTGTTCCTTTTGGAATTTAGTGGTGGATAGTGGTCTCCCATCCTTTAATAATTTGATACTTGCAGGAAATCTAAATATTACTCTCTCGTTTGATGAGGTCTAGGGAGGCACTAATTCTCCTGGTTCTTTGGTCGGATTTTTAAAGTATTGTTCCAGTCAAAAAAGTTAGTGGATTTACGACCATGCAAGTTAGTTCCAACTTGGCGAAAAGGTCACCTTGGAATACATGTTATTTCCAAGATATTGGACATATTATTTATTTTAGAAGGTTTATTAACATCGAGTGGCCTCTATCGCTCCTGGGTGTAGTATCCCTTTATTTCTGATCATGTCCCAGATATTGTACAATTGGAAATAAACCTGAAGTATAAAGCGTATCCCTTTAAACTTAATACTCTTTGGTTGGTTGAAAAGGATTACAAAGTACTTGTTAAATAGGTTTGGAAGGATCCAAAATTTACTACATAAATTGGCAGCCTGCACAGACTTGTTTGGAAACTAAAGGAACTGAAATTACAAACAAAATTGTGGGTGAAACATAGAGCTAGGATCATTCTACAGCGCATGGAATTTTTAGAATAAAATATAAGAGACACTTTTCTAAGTTTTGTGGATGATTCCTCGCATTCTGATAAGGAATTTCTTCTTGGAAAATTAGAGCAGGAAAGGAACAATTTATTACAATCAAATGAAGAAAAGTGGAGACAACGTAGTCGACTGATCTGGGTTAAAAGTGGTGATCAAAATACAAATTTTGTTCACCACTTTTCTAACCACAGACGCATTCGTAAGCACATTTGGGAGATATTTGATGACACTGGACAAATGTGTATAGGGCAGACATCAATTAAGGAAGATGCTATACACTATTTCAAAAATTTCTTCAAAGTTTGTTCTTCTTCTGACACTGCTGAAAAAGTGCAAGTGACTAGTATTTTCTCCGGGATGGTAAATGATGATGAGGCAAGGTACCTATTTGATCGAGTCAGCTTGGAAGAAATCAAAGCAATTTTATCACTTTTCAAAAAAGACAAAAGTCCAGGCCCTGATGGCTGGACAGTTGAATTTTCCACACACTTCTTTGATCTGGTTGGCGAAGATCTCTTACAAATGATTGAGGAGTCTAGGCAAAGTGGGTTTATAGCAGGAATCCTAAACTCTACCTTCCTTTCCCTAATTCCAAAAGAAAACAAGACAACAAATTTTGGGGACTTCCAACCCATCTCTTTATGCAATATTTGCTACAAGTTGATTTCAAAAATCATTGCCAATCGGATCAAACCTATTTTGTCCATCTCACTCTTTGAAGAACAATTAGTCTTTTTGAAAGGAAGGAATATTCAAGATGCTATTGGTACAACCCACGAGTGTCTGCATAGTATAACTAAAAACAAAACAAATTCATTGGTCCTCAAGGTGGATTTGTGCAAAGCTTACGACTGCATAGATTGGGATCTTCTAAGGATGATATTAATTCAAGTTGGGTTTGGTACCCAAATGACTAAGTGGATTATGAGTTGTTGTTTTTCTCCTACTTCTATTGTTTTAATCAATGGAGAAACTACATATTTCTTCCGGAGTGGTCGAGGTTTGCGTCAGGGATGCCCTTTATCCCCGTTATTATTCATCCTGGTTATGGAAGGCCTTAGTATTTTATTAAAAAAGAGAAAAGGGGAAGATAAGATTACTGGTATTAAATTTTCCATAATGATTAACATACTTCATTTATTTTTCATGGATGTTGTACTAATGACAAAGGAAAATATTCAAGAGTGGCTAGAAATCGATAAACTCATAGTTATATTTTGTAAAGCTTCGGGTCTTCAAGTACATGTATCAAAAACTAAAATACTCTTTAAAGGTTTATCCAACTTGGATCTTATCCCATACATGTCTTTTATCCCTTACACTTTATCAGCTCTTGCCATGGGCTTCAAATATCTAGGATATCAACTTAATACTGGGGTGCATCAGGCTGATGATTGGTATTGGTTACTAGAAAAAATGGAGAAGAATATTTGCCTCTGGTGCAATAAATGGTTATCCTTGGGTGGTCTCTATATTATAATTAAATATGTTCTAGAGAGTCAGCCTATTTACTGGATATCTCTGGAGATTATCCCGTGCTCAGTTCTTAATAAGATCCATAAATTGATGTACAAATTTTTATGGAATGGCAACAGTGAGACCAAACATTACAACCTATGCAGGTGGGATGTATTATGTAGACCAAAATTTTGTGGTGGTTGGGGCTTTCGAAACTTAGTTCATTTCAACACAGCATTGAACGCCAACACCCTTTGGCACGTACTCTTTTAGGAAGGTATTTTTCATAATATTATTAAAGATAAATATCGACATAATACTACCATCATCAATTGGTTTAGATCAATCTCTTTCAAACATAATTCAACTTCTAGGATCCGGAACAATATTTTAAAGTACGTCCACCTCATTACACATTGGCTTATTTGGGTACAAGGCTCAGGTCACTTTATCTCCATTGGTAGAGATAAAATCTTGGGACTGGGAGACAAATCCTTTCTCTCTCCTGATATTTTAGAACATTTAAGGAAGAAAAAGATCGCGGTACTTGCACAAGAAAAGAATCACTTTGACCATAACACCCTTTCAGAAAACTGGTTCGGGAGTGCAGACTTGGGATTAACTGGAGTGTTGGCAACTGAATGGGACTTCTTCCGTAGAGCACTTATTGGAGATGGACCTACTTTCATGGGCACAACAGATCAACTAATTCGGACATGAGGTAATTCATCTGGTAAAATTTCGATTAAAAATGCATATTTGGCTCTTATTACTAGAAACATTTTTTTTATTCTAGATGGTTGGAGGCATAAAATATGGAAATGGAATCTTCAAAAAAAGATCAAACTTTTCATCTGGTTGGCGATTGAAAAAAAAATATTAACATGGGACATATTACAACAAAAAGGTTGGGAGGGACCAAGTCTGTGTATCTTGTGTAGAAGAAGTTCAAAGGATAACAACCATTTATTTCTTGAATGCATGTTCACAAACATGGTCTGGGAAAGAATAAAAAACATACAAAAGATAAAAAGAAATTGGGAAGTCAACTCACTTTCTGACTGTTTTAGTTTTAGTTTATGGATTAAGGATAAATTTGTCTCTCCAACTCTTGCAGCTATTATTTGTTGGTTTATTTGGAACGAAAGAAACAAAGCTATTTTTGAGAATGTTGCTCCTTCAGTTCACTCAATGGTCATCAAGACCCTGGGGCTCTTCAAGAAGAAGCCAACGACACAAAAGTGTGTTCCTATAAGAGACTCTTTGGTCAATCAACTTGATGGATTTTCCATTGCTTTTTTTGATGGGGCGACACAGTGTGACACGAAACTATGTGGAGTAGGGGGGTTATAAAAACATCAGAATCTATATTCTATAGATGGCATCTAAACAATAGTGAAGGTAAAAATACTAAGGCAGAACTCTTGGGAATATGGGCCACTCTTACTCTGGATATTCATCTAGCCCTCCCAAAACTTCAATATCTGGGAGACTCCAAGGTAATTATAGATTGGCTCAACAATAGAGGAAGGATACAGACAAGCGTTATTAAAGGATGGAAGCATAGAACAAAGAAACTTATAAAAAAATTCCAAGAAGTTAGCTTCCATCACATTTTTAGAGAATTCAACAAGAAGGAAGACCAACTTTCAAAACAAGCTCTCCATGAGCCTGAGGCTAGAATTACATATTTCATATGGGAACCTGGAGGCTTAGGTCCCATGAACTACCTGGTCATGTACTGATATATTTCCTTATCTGATATTTTGAGACAGTTTATTCCGGTTTTTTGGATAGGTCCATGACTATTGCAAGTATGTAACTTCTTGTGATTTTGTCCTTTTGAAGATGTGGTTCTCCGAGCCTATATGTATGTTTTTAAAAAATATGAACTATTATATGATGGCTAAGCTTATTATCAATCATATTAGGGCTGGGCTTTTTCTATGAAAGAAGTATGTAAAAAAAATTATATCTTAATATAATTTTGCGCTAATTTTCTATCAGAAAAAGTAAAGTTAATGTTGATAAAGTATAAAGTGTGAAAAGTAATTTAAAATATTTTAGAAAAGTGAATTCTATTTTGTAAATCACTTTAGTTAAAAAGTGAAAGTCTTATTTTTAGCATTTAAGTTTAAAAAGTGTATTTTGTGCATGTATGATTTAAAATAGGAGTAATCTCATAAATATATTAGGGTTTTGGTTTCAGCGAAAATTGTAAAGACAAGTCAAGATAGAGAATTCAAATACACATGAACAATTGATTAGAGAGAGACAGAGAGAAGGAAGCTAGGGTATAGAGAGAGAGCAGGAAGCTAGGAGAGGTATTTCTAGGGAACATGTAGTTCAAGACAACAATCTATACAACCTTGTAGAAGTTTGTATAGTGGTACGGACACTACTGTACATATTTGTATAGTATTTTTTATAGCAATATCTATCTCACCCCGTGCAACTTGCTCAAAAGGCCTTTTCCATTTCCCCATGCAGACTTGAAGTCCCCTTTTTTCAATTCCTAGAGCTAAAAAAAATATTTTTCCACATATACGCGCCCTAACAGCTATAAAACATGTGTATACACAGGTTGCACCATTGCAGCCCGCGTACATCAGGTTTTGTGCCCAAAATTAAAAAATGGTGGCGGGTTTCCATGTCACGTCATGAGATCCATGATTCTTGACCTTCCATATACTAGAAACGTTCTGACTCGACCCTTCAGTTCCATTTGAAGGCTATAAGTGGGTCATGTCCAAGCTGTGGAAAAGGAGAAGAAGAATTCAAATTTGAGACCAAAGTTACTCTAGAGAAATTATTCACTTCATATTGAGTCTGCATCTCTTTGTCATTTTAAGTCTGAACACTTTGTTCATCCCCCAAGCTCTTCCCTATTTGATGGAGAACCTCATTGTCTCTCTTATATGAGCTTGCCTTTGGTGTATTATTGAAGTGGTGGAGGCCCAGCTGGAAGGGACTTAGTTTCTCGGTTTCAAACATTCTGACACAGAAGTTTGTCATTCATACACTTTTGTTGATTACATTTTAATAGAAATACTCTTTTCTCGTCCAATTAATGTCTCGCAAATATTTGAATTGTTATTCCATGGGAATATTTGTTATGAATATTGATGGATTATGATATTATATGTTCTAACTTTGTATATTATCACCATATTCTTGAGTATCTTGGTTGTTTAGGACAAGTTGCAGGTATATAGCTTTGGGTCAAGTGCTCAATGATGGAATTCATCGAATGTCCGGATGAGGTAGGATTTTTATCTTATCTTGTTAGCATGTTTGTTTATATAGCATACTTGAGATTAGAGTTGATTTTTGCATTCATCACCAACCTTTGCAAGTCATGTTAGATATTTGCTACTAGCCTCTGCAAGTCATGCTGGGAGAATGTCACCATCCACTGCAAGTCATGCTGGGGGCATTCATGCAATTGAGAAGCCTAGACAAATAACACGTAAGCCCAAATTCCTTTGTAGGCTTTGAAAAGGATATCACCTTACTCATTTGTGCATTGTTACTGTTGTGGTACAAGAAGCGTGGTCCTTGCCTGGGAGCCCTTCGGGTTCTAAGTCATCTTTGTTTTCCCAACATTCTAATCCTTCTTTTGTTGACACAATGATCATGTCGATGCAATATTCGGATGACACCTTTGTTCTTTTTGGGGGTGATGCATTTCTTGACCATGTTGTCTTGTAACCTGTTCAACCAGTGATGGTGTCGATTTAATATCCGACCGACACCACTCCTATTTTGGGGGGTGATGCATCTCTTGACCTTGTTTTATTACATCATATTCAACCAATGGTTGAAGAAGTGATTGTGTTGATGCAATCTTCGATTGATCCCACTCTTCTCTTGAAGAGTGACAAGTCTAAGGAAGTGACATTGCCAATGCAATCTTCGGTCAATCCCACTCTTCTTTTGGGGGGTGATGCATATTTTGACCATGTCCTTAGAATTTTTTATTTTTTACCTTATGAAGAAGGGAGCATTCCACTCTCTTCGAGTACGCTCCCTCAAATTCATAGGGTGGTTTCCTTTGATTGGAATGATTTTGTAGAGCCTCTACTTCCTTCTTCTACACCCTTCCAAATAAGGGGCATTCTTCGATATATTGTAGAAAAGGTAACCTCTGCAAGCATATTATCCTCCTCGACTTGGAAAGATTTATGTTTTCCCAAGTTTGTGTCAGTTATATGTGAGTTGTTGACTTTCCATAGAATTACTACATGGGAGACCTAGCCTCCCCTGTGATATGATGCCTAAAACAACTTCACCGAGTTTGGTTTAAGCTCTTTTCCAACTCTCTCAAAAAGCGAAAAGATTGTTGAGTGAACTTGTCTCTTTCACACTCGTAAATTGGATTTGAAAGGACGTCTATTTGGTGTAATTTTAACCATTTTTCAGACCAAGTAGACTTAATTTATGATTCATCCTCTCGCTTGCAGTATTGAGCCTATTGTCGGTTCTCACTTTTGCATTATAAGCCTATTATCTCAAGTCATTTTCATCATTATCCAAGCAGAGCCTTATTTATGTCCTTTGCAGATGACACCCTATACCCTACGAGGAAACATTCATCTGAGTGTCCATATCCTACATGCACCTCCTTGCATTGAGCATAGGCATGTTCCACTGCTAGAACTAGTTTCTTTCTCGAGACACTCATTTCCTCCTCTATATCATGACATTCATTTGTCTACGAAAAAATATAAAAAATACGGGCAGGAAAAGAATATTATCTCATGTTGGAAGAATTCGTGTCACCTTTGAACAAAGCAAAAACTTTTGAGTCCACTTTTCATCCAAATTTTGGGTTTAGCATGACCTTAGGAAGTTGAGCTCGTTACTTATATTTTACTCCTTTGAATAGTTAATCTTCTAGTCCCTATGGAGATTTTGATTGGTGCCTCCTACATCACAAAGTTTCATCATTGATTCTATGCTGCCAGATTCCTCCATATGTCTCATTCTCTTGTTCAAAGGATGTCTATAAGCCTGTGTCATCCATTTCTCAAAACTCTTGACTTTGCATGTCATCCATACCTTCAGTATGTCTCAGAGTTACATGAAGTTGTTTTTCTACCATGCACCCTGGTCCTACTTTCCTTATGGGTAGGTAACCTTGAACCCAGTGGTCGACATCTCCTCATTGGTCATTGACTGGGGGGTTTCCCTTGTGTTCGAAGACAATAAATCTATTCACACATTGGGATTTGTGCAGTGTCTTGGATTCCATTTGTCTCATTGGTGGTTTCCTCTCCTTTTTCAGAATTTTTCATTATTGGTTGTTATTTAGAGGGTATTTTTCATGCACTTCTTCCATCTAGTGCATGCGGAAGATGCACAGGTTCGTTGGTTCGTGAATATGTTCTTCGTCTGAGTTCCTCCAAATCATCAAGCTATTTATTTGTACCTCGTGTTGACTGATGAGAGATTCCTTAATGCTCTCCTTTTAGTGGGTCTCCTTCCATCAACTTCAGCTCATCTATTCTGGAAATGATCCATAGAGTCCTATGAGCACCTAGAGGCCTACAGTCATCAATGGCAGGTTCTCTCACCATCAACAATTGAGAATACATCAATGTCTCCTGATTAATGGATTCTTCAAGTGTTCGATCTCAACTCCTTTATTCACACTTGTAAGAATGTACTTAGTGCCTTGATACCTACTTTCATTATCGGTAGGTTGTCTCGCGTTTGTTGTTGGCCCTTGACCAAGTTTTGGGGAACCTTGGTCATGTTTGACCCATTTTTGGGACTTCGACAGGCTGTCGAAGGTGAAGTGCAAGATGAAGTGGATATCGTGGGATCTTGGCCCCTTTTAGGGCCCTTTTTGGGATTTGGGATTATGTGATGGGTATGGGGATGTCGACCCATGGGTTTACCCATGTTTAGGCCCATTTTGTAATGTATAAATATAAAGCCAGACGATGTAGGAAAGTGTGTCTTGATACCTTGCTAAGTTCTAAGGAAGTAGTTCGATCTATGTGATTGAAGGTGCTAAGTGTTGAGTGGATATTTCTTTTGTGCATACTATATGAGGCTTGCAGAGCTAAGTGCAAGAGACTGTAAGAGATTGAGAAGAGGCTTAGTGTTGTAATCTAGCCCGGGGAAGGAGGATCTAGCAAGGTGTGCAGATCTCCTGTCCTCTGCAGAGTAGAGTTTTTGTGGCTCTGTGCATGTAATAGGTTGAAGAAGCTAATAAATAAGACGAAGAGTTGGTGGACATAGCCCCAAGGTGGGGGTGAACCACGTATATCCTATTTTGTGTATGCTTGTGCTTTATGGTTTCTCTCTTGTTTATTTCTTAGTGCATTGTTAGAGGATACATGAATCTACATGGTAGCTTAGTGTTGAGTATTTTGAATGAATATATATGACCAATGTGAATGTGCTTAGTGCTTGAATCTGCTCGATCTGATCTATTTCATCATGCTAAGTGTTATTAGATGCTAGATCTGGTTGAATACTGTGATGCTCTGCGATTAGGGTTTAACTGTGTTGTAAACTAAGACTGGATATTGATGAACTATAACTGCTAAGTACCCTGTCAAGGTGTTACAGTCACAGATCTGTGTCCCAGCTACAGTTACAGACACTAGAGTCCTGCAACCACCCCTACCTCTACCTCGAGTGAGACTTCATCTGCTTTGTAGGTGTTGTCGAAAGGGTCGGTAGTTAGGGTTTTGTTGGTGAGTTGTTGTAGCGTTGAAACTAGGGTCTGCCCTTGTGCCAACATTTTTTAACGGTATACCTTAATGATCGATAATCAAATGAAGTCTCATTGTGTTCGACCTCAAATCCTTTATTCACATGATGTATACTTTCACCTTTGGCGGATCATGTAGAAGACTTGAAGTCATCAGTTCATAGTCACAACTTTCCTGAGTTTTTTCTATCATTCATTGGACTAGTACCTATATGACTTCAGTGATCATGGGAGATCAGATTGTACTCCATTATATAAAAATATATTTAGATTAAGTTTGAGATTGGTTTTCATTTGGCTTTGTTCATGACTATGACATCCTATGGCATGTATCTACCTTTGTAGTGCCTATTCATGGCCATGAAAAACTGTTTGGTATATTTCCACATGGATTTGTAGTGTAATTCAAACTAGCAGCCATGTGCACAAAGTCATTATGGATTTTAATATTCTTATGAGAAACTAGTTTGTCCATCTGGGTCTCTATTACTCCACTTCTGTGAATTATTGTTGGACAAATAAGAGGGGGGGTGAATCATTTGTTATCATGCTTAAAAAACTATACTTATTTTAAACTCTTTACAGAGAATTCAATGACAATCACAATAATGCAAGAAGGTAGGCAATAGAATATTTAACATCAATCACACACATGAAATATACAGAGACAGATATTTCTTGAGGAAACCCATAAAGGGAAAAACCTCTTCTTCTTTATATGATAAGTAATATTTATTTTCTGTACATTATCATTCTTATGAGCACCAAATCATTGTGAGGCTACCACCTCTGTTTTGAAAGATGCAACTTGTTGAGAACACCAACTCTCTGGTTTCTCTAGCACCCACTAGAAGGAAACACCAACTCCCTAGTTTCTCTAGCACCCACTAGAAGGAAGCACCAACTCCCTAAGTGTTCCAGCACCAACTGGATGGAAGCACCAACTTCCAGTCACATAGGCACCGACCTGTATAAAAGAGAACAATAGTTCTCCCTTGCACCACCCTGCCACCATGGTTTCTCTGGCTGCAACTAGATGGAAGCTACAACTCCTTGTGTTTAAGCACCCACTTGAAACTCTGAGGACAATAGTTCTCCCTAGCACCTCCCTACCACCCTGAAATATAAATCTTTTCTTTCTTGAATTTATCACAATGATACAACATTTATCCATGGCTTACCAGTCTCATCATTGTTCTACTACACTGCTCTGCTCTACCTGCATTAGTGTCTCTTTCCTCGTGTCTGCTGCACTTTTTGTTCTTATCTCAGATATGCATTTTTGTTCCTTGCTTCTTATGTGATTTATGATCTATGTCTTCTTTCCATTATATGCACCACACCTCTTCTGTGTGTCTTCCTTCCATTCTATGCAACATGATTCTACCCACATGAAACACTCTCCACAACAACTCGCATCTCTTCTTTGTTCTGCATTTTTATATTCTTTGTGCATCAACTTCATCCTCTGCGCAATGCCTCTCCATGTTCTTCACTACATCACTGTTCTTCACTACATCACTGTTCTTCCCTACAGGTTGTTCACTACCTCTCTTCCTTACAACTGTATGGCTCCCTAGCATTATATGTTCACTTCTCTGTTGTTCCTTACTTTCTCACGTTGATTCCTCTACTTGATCATCATACAAACTCTTCATCTTCTCTGTTCATTAGCTTCATTCATTCATCGTCACTGAGCCTATCCTAAGATTCTCTACCTTCTCTGGCAGTGCAACACTTCTCCTTCTCTGTCACAGTCAAGCTTATCCTCTCTATTGCAGTTACAGTCTTCGACACTTTTCCATCTGTCAATTGTCTATATGATCAGTCTTCATTCCAATGACAGTTACCTCAAGACTCTTCAGCTCCTCTGGTGATCACCTTGCAGCTCCTTGAGTTCTTTGGCCAATTTCATCACTGCGTTCTGGTAAATACATCCAGTCAACTATGGCTTCTTTAGCTTCTAAGCCTCTTCCTTCATGTGACCTCTGGTTGTGACCTGGGGCCATGCACTAGGGTGCTTCATGATCTTCTACTGCGATTTGCCTTGAATCTCCCAACTCGTGAAATATGAAATACTCCATATCGGATTAACGGTCCAAATATTTCCCTTTGATCGACGACTGTGATCAAATCGTGATTTCACGTTTCGCAATTTCTTGCTGTGAGTTGCCTCGAATATCTCAACTCGTGAAACTCTGAGGTGGAGCCTAGAAACACTAGCTCCTTCCCTTCTCTTCTTCTGATGTGACCACTAACTATGACCAGGGTCCAAGAAAGAGGGGTGTGTCACGATTTCACATATAACGAACTCCTACTTCATATCAGATCAACAGTCCATATCCTCGGTGATCTGACGACTCATATCATTTCATAATTTCACATATCGGGAGTTCCTACTACTCTCACCTTTGACTTCTCCAACTCATGAATCAGCTAAATGTTGATCTCTCGCCACATGTCCTATGGATCCAATGGCTCAGATCATTTCATGATTTCACATATCGTGAGATCCTACTACTCTCACCTTTGACTTCTCCAGCTCGCGAGTCAGCAAAATGTTGATCTCTCACCACATGTTCTCTAGATCCAACAGCTCGGATCATTTCATGATTTCACATATCGCAAGTTCTTACTACTCTCACCTTTCACTTGTCCATCTCACGAGTCAACGAAATGTTGATCTCTCGCCACGTGTCCTCTGGATCCAACGGTTCAGATCTCATCGCAATTTGATCTGACGGTTGAGGTCTAATATCCTCCTCTGCGCCCTCCTCCTGTCTGGACTCTGACCTGACAACCATCGGGTATTCGGGATTGGTGATCCAATAGCCACTGTCTCTCCTCCTTTTGAGCTTAAACATCCTCCCTACTTGGAAGAATTTCTAAGTGTCAAAGGCCTCGACCTTTGATCCTTCTGTGAGTCCTAATGACTTGGACCTCGTCTGCGCTTCTAGAAATTGCTATCTCTTTTGAGATTTCTCGTCTCTGCTTACTGTTAACTTCTCCTCCTGAGCTTCTTGAGATTACTCTTATGTGTCTTTGTTGTTTCTCTTTCCATGCACACTCTCTTATTTTGATAGTGGGGTCACGCCCAACTTCTGGTGTAGATACTCAAACTGAGCTTGTGCAAGCGGTTTAGTGGAGATATCAACAATCCGATCTTTGGATGGAATAAAATGAAAAGAAACCACAGAGTTGGTTACTTGTTCCCTCAAGAAGTGATACTTGAGGGGTATTTTTGTGAGGGAAATCCCCTTACGGACTAGCAAATAGGGTTATCTTATGCATGCAGATATGACCAAAAGAAATCCACTTTCTACCTTCGTCCCCAGACTTAAAACCCATTCCTTTTTAGTGAATACATGGTGATACCAACATACCTTGTTCTGGATGGTTGATGTCGATCCTTCTTCACGCTTGACCGCTTGTTGGCAACTATCCTCTCAAGATTGACCTGTGTAAAAAACAAGCAACAAACTACACATGCATTTTACCTGCAGACTAATGGGTTAGAGATTCAAACATATCTTTACTGAACTATGAAGAACTCATATAGTGGGACGAGAAAAGCATTTCTTTATTATAATCTTTAATGAATTAAATTACAATGTAGAGACAGGCCACTGCTCTGTGAATCCTGATCCTGGGCTCCTCTTCAAATGTCCTCCAACTTCTTTGCTTTGTATCTCTTCTTACACAAGGATGGCTAAAGGGTTGGGAATATGGGAATATGCAATTGGGCAGAGTTTCTTTGCTCTATTTATCCTCTTCCAAATGGGACCCCTAACCCTTCTTTTATAGGCTAGAAGAAGCTAGGTATTTGGACGAACCCTCGGCCATGCATGGCCGGAAGTTTTAGTTAACTCACCCAAAGCTGTGTGTTTCGTCGGCAACTTTCCTTTTTCGTTCTTTTGTCGTTCCACGTGGGCCATTTTAGGTCAGCTAGCGTGTACACGCATGCAGTAATGGAGTAGGTTGCGTGGGCCTTTATAAAAGAGGTTTTTTAAAGAGTTGTTCAGCATTTCTTTGGCAAAGAAGGGATCTAAGATGGCCTGATGCTAGGTAAGCATGTAAGGTGAAAATTAGGGTTATAACAGGTATATGCTTTGTCTTAGAGTGAAAGACAAGATTCTTTGACATACTAATTGCACTGGTATTATCACAATGGATTGGGATCTGTACAGTATAAATTACCTCCAAGTCTGCAAGTGTCTGAATCATCTACAACACTTGGGTACAGCAGGTGGCAGCTACAATGTATTCAGCTTCTGTAGTTGATAAGGAAATGGAATCTTGCTTCTTTCTCAGCCATGATACAAGGGAATCTCCTAAGAAGAATGTACCTCCACTCGTGCTTTTCCTTTCATCCATGCAGTTAGCCCAATCAACATCTGAATAGACTGATAGTTGAAAATTTTGATTCCTAGGATACCATAGGCCGTAGTCCATTGTGTTATCACATATATTTGTCAAGGGTCGTAGGCCGCAGCTACGAGCACAAAGCGCAACACTTAGAGTGGTTTCATATGGACTCAAATCAGGTGAGAGATAAGGATCAATTTTCAATGGCAGAGATCCATCAGGCAGACCAAATTGACGGCCATCGGGTTATCGGGATCACAGAGTTACACAAATTTATCATCTGACATAGTCCTGAAATCGTGAAGCCAATCCTATTCGTTGATCCTGGGAAGGACACATGGTGCACGATTGTCCATTTTGTGGTTTCGTGAGATGGAGAAGTTAAGGAGTAGAGTCATCAGAACTCACGAAATGTGAAATCGTGAAAATATCACAGTCGTTGATCAAAGGAGAGATATGGACCGTTGGGTTAGCTTTTCGTGATTTCGTGAGTTGGGAAAGTAAGAGGGTAGAGTCTTGAAAACTCGCGAAGCCCCAAAATGATCTTGGTCATTCATTCTATAAGAACGCATGGCACGGGATCAACATGGAGAAAGTCATTTTGGGAAAGCTAAAGTGAGAAGTGTCGACAGCCCAAGGTCCTGAAATGTCGATATTCATTTGGGTCATTTATTTCAAAGGGGACGCGTGGCACCTAATCCAAGAGATCACGATTTCTTGACTTGGAGGTTTGAGCATGGAATACAACGTGATTTCACGAAATGAAAAATCATGACACGCCTAAGATTTGGGCCCACGATCACAACCCACAGTGATATGGTAGCAGAGCCATAAAGAAAGGGAAAGTGTCTATCGAGCAGCGGGTGGCTGAGATTGTTCAAAGAAATTCCGTTCGTCAATCTAGATGGGTCATTTCGTGGGATTGAGCATCGGGATATTTGAAATCAAGGGGAGTGAAAACTCCTGACATGCAAAATCCTAAAATTTCATATGGGGGTGTGTAAGGTCATGACTCGAGGTCGTGTGGAGCGATGAATGGGAGCTGCGCCAAGGGCCAAACTTGGAGGAGTCATGAATGTCTCCTGGAGAATTCATGGGTGTCAGGCTCCATCCCGATCCCGATGAAGTTAATTAATGCAAATGGGGAAGGTGGTTGAAACCTCATTTCACCACATAATTGTAAAGCATGGAAAATCTAGCCGTGTAGGGTAGACTGTCAGTCGAAAGTTCCCTGTCATGAATTTTCTGGTGAAACCCATACCGTTTTGATCTTGCGTCTGACAGAAGAATGCAAGTGCAGCTTGACAAAAGAATATGCAGACGCCAAGTCTTGACTGCATGACCAAAGTATGATTTTGAAGGGAGCAAGTTGTTTTGAGTATAAATACTCAGTTTTGATATTTTTTTAGGGTCGATGGTAGAGAAAAGCTCTCGTATTGTAAAGTTTTAGTAAAGCCTCTAGCTTCTAGTTATGTATCTGTATTTGAGACTTATTTTTTAATGACAATCATCTTTCTTGATCCATCTTGTTTTCCTCTGATACTGAAAGAGTTCATGATTGACTGAGTCACTTGAATTATTGTGACCACATTATGATGAAAGTTTGATTATAGTGTTGTTATAATTCCTTTCAGTTTCTTTGAGATTTAAATTTAAGAAGATCTTGTGATTAATTCTTTTCTTCCTAGGTTGCTGGGAGACTTGATGTCTGCGGCAGACCTTTACATTTTTATCATCAAATTATTCCTCCTACTCACCTTTATTACAACCTACTGACTGAAGTTGAACCAAGACCTCACCTTCTTGTGCATGCTAGTCCAGTTTTCTAAGTTAAGATGATATTTACTTGAGACTACACCCATTTGACCTTTTTTACAACCAACCTGTGACATAAAACTCTTATGGGTATCGGGCTTACCTCTTCTGAAATCCAGGGGTGAATTTCGGTGTTAACATTGCTGGCATCGTTGTCGGGGAACGATTTGAAGACATTTCCCTGGGATAGAACATCAAAGAGCTTCTAATTCTAAGGGTGCATCAGATATCAGAACCATTAAAGATTTCATCTTGCATCTGGAAACTCCACTTTTTCATTTGTGGTTGTCTCTAGCACACCTCAAGCTAACCCATAGAATCTTTCTTGAGAAGGTTTTTAGCAGCTACTTTCTCATCTTGAAAGTTCCCTGGGAAATTGACAATGATTAGACCTAGTCTTTGATGGTGAACAAAGACCAGACACATTCAGGATGCATATTATTCACCTGGCAAATCCATGCTAAACAATTTATCGATGACTCCACTGGTCTGAAATGGAAAAAATCATGGCTCGGAGGTTTTCTCCTTTGGATTTTTCCTTTGTTCCTGATTTTCCAAATGTTGTTCCTTCTATGAATGAATGGGGTGATTTTTTGCCCAAATTTAGAGAGCCTAAAGATTAAAACCCTGTCGAGCATCTTCGAGAGTTTCATAAATTCATGCATCAGTAGGGAATACATCATGAGGATGTATTATTGAAAATGTTCATGTTCTCGTTAGCAAGAGATGTGCATGAGTGGTATTTCTCCTTATCCCATGCTAACATCTCCTCCCTGGAGCATTTTCATGTAGCTTTCAATAGGCAATGTCAAAAATTTTATTCCTCTGAGTTTATTTTTCATAACTGTTGTGAGGAATATAAAGACTGTGTTCCAGATGTGGTTGTTTCTCATGAAAGCTGGGACGATGAGGGATATACCTTGAAGGAGTTGACGAAGCTGGTAGTATCTCTCTCTGCCAAACTAGAAGGGTTGGAATCTGAAGAAGGCGTAGAATATTTTCCAATCCTTGAAGCAGATGTTCCTGGCAGCCCTACCGAGGATGGTGATGAAGATTGCATAGTTGTAGAGGCCTTTCATGATGCTCTTGATGTGCCTACTATTTCAACCTTTGATGATTATTCGGATGAGGAGCAACAAAGCCCTGCATCACAATTTTTTGACCTAGGGAGTAGCCAGCCTGTATATGACAACTATGAATCAAGTTTTGAGCTGGATATGCAGGATTTCCAAGAACAGACTACAGATTCGTATCCCTCTGTTCACTAATGAATAATATTACGAGGAAATCATCCATTCTTGGCCTGCAAAAGACGTTGAGCAGCAGATTGAAGAGCAGATCTTTCCCACAAGTCATGTTTATGATGATTATGAATCTGACCCTTGGGAAAGCCATGAAGAAGAACTAGAGGAGTAGCAGAAGGGGAAGTTTATCTACTGTCCAGAGCTTGTAAGTGAGCATCCATCGTCTGAAATCAGTCATCCTACATCAGCTTCTCATTCACATGCACTCTCCAGAGACATTCAACGATGTGTGAGCAGCTGTGTAGCAGAGGTGGTTGTATGTTATAGATCTTTCAGAGTTTGTCGCTTGGCCGATGAGCCTGTGAAGGAATACATGGAGTTGTATTTCCTTCATGTTTTGAAGCCGCCTAGATTTATCCTAACCTCAACATTAGGAGGAAAGATGAAGAATGTAATTGTTCTGTTGTCACAGTTGCATTATGTTATCCAAAATTTTGGTCATCATGATGATGTTATGATAATGGAAAATCAAGCTCTTCACTAAGAACACTTTCCTGATAAAAGTTACATTTGTCTGCTTCCAAAAATCATGTTGTTAAGGGATGTTCGCAGGCTACCTATATATCTGCCTGCGAGAATGCCTGATTCTCGCAGGCTGCATTAAGCTAGGGTGCGAAGGGTTCGCACTGTAACTAACTGTTTGGGTGCGAACATGTTTCAAAGGAAGGAAAAAGATAAAAATCTCGAATCTTCTAGAAGGGAATCTTCTAGAAGCATGAGTTGGCTTCGAATGGTTGTTCAGGAGCTAGCATTCCAGATATCTTGGGATCATTCCTATCCAAGTAACTAATCTATCTTCTCCTATATATTGAGGGGAATGCTTATGGAAAAGGTTAGAA
>ML839459.1:95807-106067 GCA_009831015.1 Picea engelmannii | reverse complement strand
CTCGTTAAACAAACATTGACAGACCCGTAATGGGACCGAACCACTCCTTCCTAGGGTTCGTTAAAAATACTCCGAGGGACTCATCCGAAGGATGAGCTTATATCAACAAGCATATGTGATCCTCTTCAAGCTTGCGTAAAAATGAAGAGGTACTTGCCAGAAATGGTGGGGGGGAATTTGGGAAAGGGATAGGTTTCATCTTTATATAAATTGGCAGTAAGTGTCGCTCTTGAACATGACACCCCCTATTCATCATTTGAAACTGGTTTGGGAAATCCATTTGTCTCTCATTTGATTTGCTACAAGATCATTTCCTGTGTTGTATTTGAGTCAATGCTGCCAAATCATTGGTCGTGTCGTTCATATGTTCAAGAGAAGTCCACATTAAACCTATATTGAGTCGGCCATCTATAGTTATCCATTTTCTTCGTGTCGGCCTTCCCTATGTCCAAAGTCCAATGGCTACATGCTCTGTTTCACTTTCAAACTCTGTTACTCATTTCGTGTCATTGATGGGGGATACATCAAGGCCCTCCTGTGATGAGTCTTGTTCTGTCGACATCAACACATTATCCGAAATTAAGACTTAGAAATCATTTAGTACCTTAGAGATTGCATGCCTCAATGGAAAGTTTCCTCACTTTTGACAGTGGGTTTACATCATTGACCCCTGATCGAGAGATTCTGTCGATTGTTTGACATCAACTCATTTATTCACAGTCGATGGATTGTACTTTAGTATCTTGGGAGTCATTGACATCAATGGTGATTTCCCTCACACTTGTTAACGGTTACATCAATGACCAGTAATCAAGTGGTTTCTACCATGTTCGACTCCGACACATGTAATCACATGGTTAGACTTGTACTTTGGGTGATGAGATTGAATACCCTAGATATTGTTTTAAATGATCTAGGTTGTGATGGAGTATGTATGATTTATGACACATAGATCCACTGTGTATGTTTCGTGGCTATGTCATCTTGATTGAAAATTTGTTGCATAGATCCACAGTGTATTCAGGTGGCTATGATGTATTATGACTGCATGGATCCACAGTGTATGATTGGTGGCCATGACATTTGTTTATGATGTCGTCAATCTATGATCTGAGCATGGGAATGCCTACCTCAGAAGGGATACATATGATATTTTGTTGATGCTTGGATGTTTGCAGGTTTCCGATTAGATACGCTCTTGGTTCTTGACACACACATGCAGCTTACAAAGTCTATCGACTGTCACTGATTCCACTCTCAGACTTTGGGGGGCATTCTGTTATCCACAATTTTGGTCATCATGATGATGTTATGATAATGGAAAATCAAACTCTTCACTAAGAACACTTTCCTGATAAAATTTACATTTGTTTGCTTCCAGAAATCATGTTGTTAAGGGATGTTCGCAGGCTACCTATATATCTGCCTGCGAGAATGCCTGATTCTCGCAGGATGCATTAATATAGGGTGCAAAGGGTTCACACTGTAACTAACTGTTAGGGTGATAACATGTTTCAAAGGAAGGAAAAAAGATAAAAATCTCGAATCTTCTAGAAGGGAATCTTCTAGAAGCATGAGTTGGCTTCGAATGGTTGTTTAGGAGCTAGCATTCCAGATATCTTGGGATCATTCCTATCTAAGTAACTAATTTATCTTCTCCTATATATTGAGGGGAATGCTTATGGAAAAGGTTAGAAGCAAGCTAGCAAGAGATTGATTGGAGAATTATTGAAAGCCTGTATGAAGGACTGATGCTACAACAGCTAGAGACAACAGCAAGGTCATCAAAAGTGGTTGATTTTCTTCATGCATGAGCAAGTGTGTGTGTCAGAGCTAGGAGCCATCGAAAGGAGACCTATGACATCAAGGCTCAGGTTGTAAGTTTCACTTTCAATTAATTCAATACAGTAATATGTCCCTTTCCCATAAATATGATGTCACTTTGTTACATAATTCCTTGATCATATGTATAGACTAGCTATTGAATATATTAATCTGCCTTTACTTCGATTGGTTTGTACTGTTGTGATCTGAACGGCACAAGAGCATTGAAGAAAAGCTTGGAACAACAGATACTTAAGGAAAGAGTTCACAAGGTATGTCCATAATCCTTATCTCTTAGTTCATTCAATAGGCTAGATCTAGGGAAAGTGTATTATTCTGTCCTGTTTTGTTCTAGATCCAGGTGGATCTAGGGAGATCGGTTCGTGTCTGCACTTACGGATTAATCCTAAAACACATTAACTGTTATCAATCATTGACAGAGTGAAGGAGATTCTAGTTAGGAAGTTACTTGAATGGCTATGGTGGAATTTTTCTTTCACCTAGCACTGTGTAAAATTTTATTAGCTAGGATTGTACATAAATAAGCTCCTTTGATCATGTGTGTTTATTTATTTTTTTACTTATCGGCTTTTATTCCTCAGTGGGATGTTTTAATCTCGACTCCATAGCCCAATGCTTAAGGATACTAGAACTACTTGTTCTTGGCAGCTCGCAGGGAGTGTGCCATCCCCTGTGGAGCCAAATGTTATCACATATAGTTGTCAAGGGTCGCAGGTTGTAGCTACGAGCACAAAGCACAACACTTAGAGCGGTTTGATACAGACTCAAATCAAGTGAGCGAGCAATATCAGTTGTTAACGATGGATATCCATCAGGTAGACCAGATCGACGACCATTGGGTTATCGGGATCACAGAGTTACAAAAATTTTAGCGTCTGACAAAGTCTCAAAATCGCGAAGCCAATCCTATCTGTTGATCTTAGGAAGGACACGTGGTGCACGATTAGCCATTTCGTGGTTTCGTGATATGGAGCGGTCAAGGAGAAAAGTCATCAAAACTCGCAAAATGTGAAATCGCGAAAAGATCACAACCGTTGATCAAAGGAGAGATCTGGACCGTTGGGTCATCTTTTCACGATTTCATGGGTCGAGAAAGTAAGAGGGTAGATTCTTGAAAAATCGTGAAGCGTGAAGCCCTGAAATAATCTTGGTCATCCATTCCAGAAGCACATGTGGCATGGGATCAGCATGGAGAAATTCATTTCAGGAAAGCTGAAGTGAGAAGTGTTGATAGCCCAAGGTCCTGAAATGTTGATATTCATCTGGGTCATCTATTTCAAAGGGGGTGTGTAGCACCTAATCCAAGAGATCGTGATTTCATGACTCAGAGGTTTGAGCATGGAGTACAACGTGAGTTCGTGAAACATGAAATTGTGATGCACCTAAGAGTTGGGCCCACGATCACAACCCATGGTCATATGGTAGCAAAGCCATAAAGAAAGGGAAAGCGTCTCTCGAGCAGCAGCTGGCCGAGATTGTTCAAAGAAATTTTGACCTTCGATATAGATGGGCCATTTCGCAGGATCAAGCATTGGGATATTTGAAATCAAGGGGAGTGAAAACTCTCGGTAGGCGAAATCCCAAAATTTCATATGGGGGTGTGTAAGGTCATGACTCGAGGTCGCATGGAGCGATGAATGGGAGTTGCGCCAAGGGACGAACTTGGAGGAGTCGTGAACGTCTCCTAGAGAATTCATGGGTGTCAAGATCCATCTAGATCCTGATGTAGTTAATTAATGGAAATGGGGAAGGTGGTTGAAACCTCATTTCACCACATAATTGTAAATCATGGAAAATCTGGTCGTGGAGGGAAGATTGTCAGCCGAAATTTCCCTGTCATGAATTTTCTGGTGAAACCCATACCGTTTTGATCTTGCGTCTAAGAGAAGAATGCAAGTGCAGCCTAGCAGAAGAAGATGCAGACACCGAGCCTTAGATGAATGACCAGAGCATGCTTCTGAAGGGAGCAAGTTGTTTTGAGTATAAATACTCAGTTTTGATATTTTTTTAGGGTCGATGGTAGATAAAAGCTCTTGTATTGTAAAGTTTTAGTAAAGCCTCTGGCTTCTAGTTATGTATCTGTATTTGAGACTTATTTTTTAATGATAGTCATCTTTCTTGCTCCATCTTGTTTTCCTTTGATACTAAAAGAGTTCATTATTGATTGATTCACTTGAATTATTGTGACCACATTATGATGAAAGTTTGATTATAGTGTTGTTACAATTCCTTTCAGTTTCTTTGAGATTTAAATTCAAGAAGATCTTGTGATTAAGTCTTTTCTTCCTGGGCTGCTGGGAGACCTGATGTCCACGACACACCTTTACATTTTTCTCTCCAAATTCTTCCTCCTATTCACCTTTACTACAACCTACCGATTGAAGTTGAACCAAGACCTCACCTGCTTGTGCATGCTAGTCTAGTTTTCTGAGTTAAGACAATATTTACTCGAGACTTGCCCATTTGACCTTTTTTACAACCAACCCGTGACATAAAACTCTGATGGGTATCGGGCTTACCTCTATCGCAATCCAGGGGTGACTTCTTGTGCTAACACATTGTTCCTTTCAAGTATCTAAATATTCTTTTGACAGCTAACAAATAACTTTGTTTAGGTGCAGCCTGATACCTTCCTACCATGCCAACAACATGCATTATGTCTAGACGAGATGTTGTGATGTAAAATAGGTTGCCTATAATAGACCTATATGAACTCTGATCAACACTAGGTGAGTCATCATCCTTTCTTAACTTGCATCCAGTGACCATAGGTGTGCTCATAGGTGTAGAATCTTCCATTTGAAACCTTTTCAACATTTTTCTTAGATATTTCTCCTGAGAAAGAAATAATCCTTCAAACCTCTGAGTAATTTGCAGACCAAGGAAAAATGGCAGTTCCCCTATCATAGACATTTCAAATTCAGACTGCATGGTAGAAGCAAACCATTGTACTAATGAAGCATTATTACTTCTGAAAATGATGTCATCTACATAGACCAACATAATGAGCAAATATTCACCCTCTATTTTTATATATAGATTGCTTTCAATTGTTCCTCTCTTGAACCCTTTGTCTTGAAGATACTTATCCATTCTGTAATACCAGGCACGAGGAGCTTGTTTCAACCCATATAATGTTTTCTTCAGCTTGCAGACAAAGTCAGTTATCTGATAGTTGGAAACCCTTTGGTTGTTCCATATAGGCTTCTTCTTTCAGATCTCCATTTAGAAATGTTGACTTGACATCCATTTGATAGAATTTAAACTGTTTATGACAAGCATAAGCAAGAAATATTCTAATAGTTTCTAATCTTGCTACAGGCGCAAATGTTTCATCAAAATCCAGTCCTTCTATTTGAGCATATCCTTTGCAGACCAATCTAGCCTTATTTCTTACAATATTTCCTTGCTCATTCATCTTATTTTTGTAGACCCATTTTGATCCTATTACATTTTTATCTGATGGCCTAGGAACAAGTTCCCAAGTGTCATTCTTTTCAATTTGGTCTAGTTCCTCATTTATTAATTTTAACCAATTTACATCTTTATTGGCTTCATTAAAGTTCTTGGGTTCCACCATGGATATGAAGGCTATATGTGATTTCTCGGTGTCTTTGATTATCCTTCTCCTAGTTTGTACACCTTTGTCTTTCTCATCAATTATTTGACTTGCAGGATTATTCTTTTGAGTAATTTTGGAGGAGGGATTTGATGTTGTCTATTGATTTGAGTCTGCCTGAGTATTTGTATCTTCATTTGACTCAGAGTCTTCTTTTTCTAATTCTTGGACCAATTCATTTTTAGCTTTAGTTGTGTCCTCTGTAGAAGTCTCGTTATTGCTCACCTCTCTTACTAGGACTCCTTCATCAACCTTCAAATCAATGCAATCAACTAGTTTATGCAATATTTTATTAAAGCATATATATCCTTTACTATTGGTAGCATATCCTAAGAAGATGCCTTCATCAGCCCTGTCATCATACTTTCCAAGGTTTTCATTATTATTATTTACGTAGAACTTACTCCCAAAGACTTTGAAGTGTTTGATTGAAGTAGGTCTTCCATACCACAGTTCATAAGGTGTCTTGTCATTGTGCGGTATGAGGTGGGCTTTGTTAAGAACATGGAATTTTGTGAGTATTTCTTCTACCCAGAAGGTTTGACCAATTTTCTTCTCATTCATCATTGACCTGGCCATTTGCTGAATTGTTATGTTTTTCCTCTCAACTACTCCATTTTTTTGTAGAGTTCCTTGGATTGTATATTCTCTCTTGATCCCATGTTTATCACAAAATTCCTTGAAATCACTTGACATAAATTCTCCTCCTCTGTCTAATCTTATTGCCTTTATCATGTTGCATGTTTGATTCTCAGTTAAAGCCTTGAATATTTTAAATTTCTCAAATGCTTCAGCTCTTTCTTTGAGAAAAGCAACCCAAGTAAGTCTGGAGTAGTCATTAATGACCAACATAAAGTAGTTTTGCTTCCATGTTCCTTCCTGTCTTGATGGTCCACATAAATCTATATGAACTAATTGGAGTGGTTTCTCTGTTGAAGTAGAGCTCTTGGATTTATACTGTGTTCTGATTAGCTTTCCTACTTGGCAGGGTTTACACACAAAATCTTGTGGCTTTGATATTCTTGGAAGATATTTTACTGCCTCAAGAGTTTTGAGCTTGATTAAGTGGTCAAAATTTAGATGTCCACGTCTCCTATTCCATAACCAACTTTCATCATATTTTCTCAGACAACACTCTTCTCTATCTTCTTTCAGCACATATACATTATTATCTATCCTTATGCATTTAGCCACCACTTGTCCTGAGTTTACCAACTTTATCTTACAATCTTTGGAAGTGAACACCACTTCACATCCTCTGTCACACATTTGACTTACACTAAGAAAATTATGTTTCAACCCATTTACAAGCATAACATCATGGGTTTTTCCTTTACCATTACTCAAACTCACCATACCTTTACCCTTGATTTTACCTGGAGCATCATTTACAAAGGTTACATTTCCTTATTTGCTTTCTCTTAGAGACAGAAACTTACTTTTGTCTCCCGTCGTATGTTTGGAGCATCCACTTTCAATATACCAGGGGTTCTTTTGTCTTTGAGTTGACAAAACTAATCCGCACTTGTCATGCTCTTTCGTCTTCCAAACCTTGACATTTTCAACAGCGAGATTCAAATCTGGTTCATAGCTCCTTAAGCGACAATCTGTAGCTTTATGTCCATAATTATGGCAGGTGTAACATTCTGTTTCATTGAATAAAGGATCATAACGATTGTTATGCTCAACCTATGTCCTTTTCCCAGCCATCACATGATTTGCAATTTGTGGTTGTTTGTTACTTGGTTGTCTCATTCTTTGTTGCGACATATATTTGTTTCTTGAGTGTCTTTATTGCTCATATCTAAATCTTAAAGAACAATTTACAACTTTGTGACCGAAGTTAGAACAGAAAAAGCAATATCCATAGAAAAATCATATCTGATGATTTCTTTGAGAAGAGGGTGTATTATTTATTTGTTCTACAGATTCATTTATGGCACTTTTTCTTTCACTCTTCCTTGGCAGTTGATTATCTTCCTTTGTTTCTCCATATTTGTTGTTGTCAATGAATGTAGATTTGACAAACTTGATGGATTATTTGTTGCTTGGCTTACCACTATTTGATCCTTCTTCATAACCCAAACCAATTTTCAAATTTGGATTCCTTTGGTGATTCAGAATGGTGGCTAATCCTTCTGAGGCTTTAATGCTTGGAAGATTTTGGAGATAAAAGTATTTAAACTTCTCCATCTCTTTTCTTGTTCTTACTACCTCTTCTTCCAAGGCTTCACATCTTTCCTTCTTCTTTGATAACTGTTGTTTCAGAATGTCCTCTATTTTCTTTGCCTCTTCTAATTCCACTTTTAGCAGGGCAAAGTCTTCATCGGGTTTTTTTACTGTCTTTATCGAACTGTATCAACAATTGTTTTTTCTTTCTCTACTTAAATCTGAGTCTGTCAATTTCTTTTAGAGAACTGATCAGTTCTCCTTCCAAGTCAACCACAACTTATTCATCATCAACATCACTTCTTGTGCTTTAATTATCATAATCCTCTTTGGCCATAAGCATAAAGTCATTAACCTTATCTTCATCATCATAATTACTATCTGTGTCTCCTGAAGAGTCATCATTCTTTACACACAAACTTTTCTTTTTACCAAATATCTTGGATTTATACTTCTCTTCACCTTCAGAGTTCTGGTCCTTCTTCTTATGTGGACACTTAGATGCAAAGTGACCTATCCTTCCACAGTTAAAGCATTTGAAGGGAAGCTTGCCTTGGTACTTGCTGTAATGATCCCAAGACATTATGCAAGGATCATCACAGTTTTGGTGTCTTTTAAATCTTTTTTTGGTTGTGGTATTTCGTCAAACACTTGGATGATCTACTTGTTTACATGTGTTACTTGCAGAATGGTCTCTTGATTTCAGCCTTATCATTTACTCATGTGTTTATATGTGTGTTGCAGCAAATAACAAGAAGATACAATCATGTAACATACCTCAACCATATGCAATATGATAAAAAAGACAAAACATCTCAAATCTGCTTTTATTCATGAAATAGAGAAACCTGCTACAATGAAGATGTTGATCTGGAATGCTCAATAGATGGCTCCAATATAGAAGTATGAGATGATACAAAAAGCTCCTGACAATACAAAATAAGCCTCCAAAGGCTGGATAAGAGATGAAGACCAATGCCAAGGTAGATCTAGTTGTATGAAGTGCAGAAGCCCTAATTGGATGATGCCACGTCCTGCTGGAATGTTGAAGCTCCTCAACAATTTGGCCCTACTGCCAAATGTGTCCAATCACCCCAAGAAAGATGCCAACTGATCGATCGGGCAACTGTAAGGACAACCCAGGTGCTCAAATCTCCAAATCCACTCTCAAACCCTATGGATCTTATGCTCCTCAAGGAATGGTGCGCCCTCCCTGGATGCCTGAAACCCTAATACTTCAGCCTCTCTCCTAGAGACCTCCAACAGCTCCACCAATCCACTAGAATTATAGATTGGGACATGACAATCAAAACCCAAGTGCTCAACTAGCCAAAATACTTGCTAGATCTTAGATCTAGCTACCCTCCAAACAATGGTGCGCCCTCCTCTTGGGAAAATCATCCCACTCTCAATAGAAATCAATCCTCCACTAAAAGACTCCGGAAAACCACCAAGAATGATGCTAAGACACCTACAAGGAAAACCCAATACCTAGAATTTCCAAAATTGCCACTCCTCAGCTAGGACGAATCTTCCTTCAATGAATGGTGCACCCCTCTTGCTAGAAACCCTAGTTGGTGCGCCCTCTCTCTCTCTCTCTCTTCCCCTAGAATTAATGTAGAATCCTCCTGCAACTGAGTATATCTAGAACTAGAATGGTGTGGGAGAGTATTTCATCTCCAAGACCAAGCTTGGGACAAGCTAGGTGGAATCTTTCACCATCAAATCATCCTCTAGGGTTTGTTAAGTCAAAACCCTCCAAACCCCCAATGTTGGGCTCACTAGATAAAAGCCAGATATCAAAATATGATCATACATGAATGAATGAGTAGAGGCCCTTACCTTTCATTTATACTTTTTGGCTCACCTTGTCCCTCCAAAGTGACTTTCATTTTATTAATATTTAATTAATTAATTAAATCGCTTTAATTAATTAATTAACCTTTTTACCTCTGAAAAGCTCTTTATCTCTCCTTGTGGCTTCCCTGGCCACTGAAAGTCACTTCTCACCATCCCATCCTATAGTGTTGCTTCTCTCGATTCCAATGAGCTATTACACTAAGAGGTTCCTCCAAGTAATGTGCCCAAAATGACCTCTTTAGTGAATTTAATTAACTTATAGCTCAATATAGCCAAAATCATGGAAATCGTTGGAATGCAACGAAACCAAAGACAACCTGTGTTGAATGGTTCATAATGATGGAATATGATTAGAAATTAAAGTTGGACCCCACAATTCCTCTCAATAACCCTTGTACTCACTTTAACATCCATCTGGCTACTCTGGTCATCATAAACCTCTGCACTGTGATGATGTCCCAAAGTGGGGACATTACAGTCCTCCCTGCTAGAAAATTGCTTGTCCTTGAGAAATAACCAAATCCCCTCAAATAAAATACCAGGATCCCATGTCCACCTGTGGGGTACACAGTAGAACCCATCCAAAGATGAACACTCATACACTCTGCCCCCTGGGTCCCATATCAAGTCAAGAACTGCTAGCCCCTGGGAAGTATAACCTTGAAATATACCAACTCCGGGAGTCTCCTGCATATGACACATGGCCTCATCTCGAAATGAATCCATCCTCCAAGTCTCTACCAAGATCCATACGGCCTCCATAAACT
>ML839459.1:37389-80415 GCA_009831015.1 Picea engelmannii | reverse complement strand
TTTTATTAATATTTAATTAATTAATTAAATCACTTTAATTAATTAATTAACCTTTTTACCTCTGAAAATCTCCTTATCTCTCCTTGTGGCTTCCCTGGCCACTGAAAGTCACTTCTCACCATCCCATCCTATAGTGTTTCTTCTCCTGATTCCAATGAGCTATTACACTGAGAGGTTCCTCCAAGTAATGTGCCCAAAATGACCTCTTTAGTAAATTTAATTAACTTATAGCTCAAAATAGTCAAAATCATGGAAATCGTCGGAATGCAACGGAACCAAAGCCAACCTATGTTGAATGGCTCATAATGATGGAATATGATGAGAAATGCAAGTTTGACCACACAATGCCTCTCAATAACCCTTGTACTCACTTTAACATCCATCTGGCTACTCTGGTCATCATAAACCTCTGCATTGTGATGATGTCCCAAAGTGGGGACATTACACTTGTCTGGTCCTTTCTTTAGTCTTCTCACAATTTTTTCTTCAATTTCATCAGGCTCAGAATCCTTATTCTTATAATCTTTAAATGATGCTTCTCTAGAGGTGGGTTTATCTTTAACTATCCTCATTTAATATGCAGTAAACGTTCCTAGAAGTTGATCAAAAACCAAATCTTTTAGATCATTAAGTTCTTCTATAGAAGAGACCTTTGGGTTGAACCTATCTAGCAGAGATCTAAAAATTTTATGAACTAAAGAGTGTTCCTATATTTTTTCACCAAGTGATTTCATTGCATTTACTAGTTCTTCAACTCTTAGAAAACACTTCCCAATAGTTTCATCCTCTTTCATCTTTAGTTGTTCAAAATGTACTATGTAGGTTTGAAGCTTGGAATCCTTTACCTTCTCATTACCTTCATAACTTCCTATGAGTTTGTCCCACATTTATTTGGCAGTTTCTAAGTGCATAGCTTTTACAAATTTTGCTTCTACAAGCCCACTCAGAATAGCATTCATAGCCTTAGCATTGAAGCTAAATTCTAGCTTGTCATCCTTATTAGCAGTACAACCAGCTTTACATAACCAGTCTCTACCACATCCCAGACATTTGCACCTAAATCCATTATGTAGGTTCTCATCCTAACTTTCCAAAAGGCAAAGTTTGTTCCATTGAACAGGGGGGGCTTATTGGTTTACGTTCCTTCATGGCTTGGCATGTTTAAGCTTATTGATATACCTTTAGATAAAAGGAACCTGATCTAATACCAATTGTTGGACAACTGAGAGGGGGGGTGAATCAGTTGTTACCGTTCTTAAAAAATTATACTTATTTTAAACTCTTTACAAAGCATTCAATGACAATCACAATAATGCAGGAAGGTAGGCAACAAAATATTCAACATCAATCACACACATGAAATATACAGAGACAGATATTTCCTAAGGAAACCCATAAAGGGAAAAACCTCTTCTTCTTGATATGATGAGTAATCTTTATTTTCTATACATTATCATTCTTATGAGCACCAACTCATTGTGAGGCTACCACCTCTTTTTTGCAAGCTGCAACTTTTTGAAAGCACCAACTCTCTTGTTTCTCTAGCACCTACTAGAAGGAAGCACCAACTCCCTGGTTTCTCTAGCACCCACTAGAAGGAAGCACCAACTCCCTAAGTGTTCCAGCACCAACTGGATGGAAGAACCAACTTCCAGTCACACAGGCACCGACCTGTATAATAGTGAACAATAGTTCTCCCTTTCACCACCCTGCCACCCTGGTTTCTTTGGATGCAACCATATGGAAGCTACAACTCCCTGTGTTCAAGAACCCACTTGAAACTCTAAGGACAACAATCCTCCCTACCACCCTGAAATATAAGTATTTTCTTTCTTGAATTTATCACAGTGATACAACATTTATCTATGGCTTACCAGTCTCATCATTGTTCTGCTACACTGCTCTACTCTGTCTACATCAGTGTCTCTTTCCCCACATCTGTTTCACTTTTTGTTCTTCTCTTAGATATGCATTTTTTTCCTTGCTTCTTATGTTCTTTATTCTCTGTGTCATCTTTCCATTCTATGCACCATGACTCTTCTATGCACTTCAGCTCTTTCACACAACATGCTTCTACCCACATGAAACATTCTCAACAACAACTCACATCTCTTCTATGTTCTTCATTTTTATATTCTATGTGCATCAACTGCATCCTCTACGCAATGCCTCTGCATGTTCTTCACTACATCACTATTCTTCCCTACAGGTTGTTCACTACCTCTCTTCCTTAAAATTGTATGTCTCTCCTAGAATTATATGTTCACTTCTCTGTTGTTCCTTACTTTCTCACGTCGAGTCCTCTACTTGATCATCATACAAACTCTTCATCTTCTCTGGCCATTAGCTCCATGCGTTCATCATCATTGGGTTTATCCTGAGATTCTCTACCTTCTCTAGCAGTGCGACACTTCACCTTCTCTGTCATAGTCGAGCTTATCCTCTATGTTGCAGTTACAGTCTTTGATACTTTTCCATCTATCAATTCTCTCTATGATCAGTCTTCATTCCACTGGCAGTTACCTCAAGACTCTTCAACTCTTCTGGCAATCACCCTGCAGCTCCTCGAGTTCTCTGGCTGATTTCATCACTGCTTTTTGGAAGTTATAGCCAGTCAACTATGGCTTCTTTGGATTCTAAGCCCTTTCCTTCACGTGACCTCTAGTTGTGACCTGGGGCCATGCACTAGGGTGCTTCACAATTTTTCATTTTCTGATCTTCTATTGTGATTTTCCTTGAATCTCCCAACTCGAGAAATCTGAAATACTCCATATAAAATTAACGGTCCATATTTTTCCCTTTGATCGACGACTGTGATCAAATCGCGATTTTGCATTTCGTGATTTCCTGCTGTGAGTTGCTTCGAATATCTCAACTCGTGAAACTCCAAGGTGGAGCCTAGAAACGCTAGCTCCTTCCCTTCTCTTCCTTTGATGTGATCACTAGCTATGACCAGGGGCCAAGCAAGAGGGGTGTGTCGCGATTTCTCATATCGCGAACTCCTACTTCATATCAGATCAACGGTCCATATCCTCGGTGATCTGACGGCTCAGATCATTTTGCGATTTTTCATATCGCAAGTTCCTAGTACTCTCATTGTTGGCACAGGGGCAGGCCCAGGGTTCAACGCACCAACAAAACCCTAACTACCCAAAACCCTAGGTGTCTAAAATCCTAGGTCAACTTGACCAGCCTTTTCAGGGCTTTGCCAGCCTATATTTCCTCCCTTCTCCCGCGGTGCTCCAAAGCATCCAATGGTGGCTTTCTCTGCTTGTTGAGTTGTCCTCGATCCATCTTCCTTGTTTATCTATCATCCTTGATATCCTCATCCAATGAATTTCTTTTCTGTACTTCGCTCTGTCTTTTCTTCTCGTTTGCTTACTTCGACCCAGTGACAGTCACTGTGTCTCCCGCATAGTTCGTGTTTGACCTTTTCTTCTTCGATCTTCGCTTCCTTACATAACCAAGGGCCAACAAGCCCCCAACACTCACCTGTGAATTGTCCTGAGGCACTTCAGATCTGATCGTTCCGTTTCACTCCAACTTTGGACTGCACAGTGTAGCCTTTGCTTTCTGCTTTATGCCTCCTTCCCATCCTTGTGTAGACTATCTTTTATGTGTCTGGTACCCAGTTTCAGCTGCACCTGGTACCTAGACCCTTTTCTCCTTGATTTTACTAAGAGCAGTGAGGTAGTTGGTTGTCATAATACAACTTCAGCTACTCCCATTCACTAATCCTTCTTTCCATTCTCCCTTCAATGTCTTCAATTGCACAACTCCTCCTTTTGTAACATAGGCGATCTCGTATGGTCCGAGCCAATGTGTTCTGAACTTCCCTAGATGTCTTATAAATTTATTGTCATACACCAGTACTAAATCACCTTGCTTAAATGCCTTCTTCTTGATGTGTCTGTCATGATAGGCCTTCTCTCTTTCCTTTTGTACCTGCTGATGAAATCCTACAAGAAATTTATCTTCTTCTAGTTCAACCAGCTGGGAAAGCCTCTCATGAACAGCGCTAGTATCATCCATGTTTGTAAATGCAGCAATTCTTAAGCTTGGTAACAAGTACTCCATCGGGACAATATCTTCGAGACCATAAACCAACTTGAAAGGGGTCTGCATTATTAATTTCTTGCAAGTGGTTCTATAAGCCTAGAGTACTATTGGTACTCTTAAATCCTAGTCATCCCTGTTCACACTACAAATCTTTGTCAATGTTGTCTCCAAGATTTTATTGAATGCTTCAACTGTTATGTTTTCTTGTGGATGGTAAGGTGTACTCTTATGATGGTGAACTACAAATTATTCATTCGGGGCTTCAACTGTCTTGTTGATGAAATGAGTGCCTTGATCGCTCATAAGGGTCTTAGGGCATCCAAACCTGGTTATTATGTCATCAAATATAAAACGCATACTTGTAGTTGCACTACATTCCTTGACTTCTCTTGCTTCAACCCATCTAGTCAGGTATTCTGTCACAGTGATGATGTACCTTTCTCATGTGCACTTTCCTGGTGGGTTTATAGGTCCCATGAAGTTAATGTCCCACTTTTCAAATGCTTGTAGGGTCATCTACGATGCTAGTGGCATTTCATCTCTTCGAGATGGTTTTCCAACTCTCTGACATATATCACAGGCTCTGGTGCTAGTCGCAAAACTTAAAAGTCCAACTCTCTGACATACATCGCGCTCCAAGGAGTACAGCAAGCACTCCAGTCTAGCCGAGAAATCTCTACTACACCTCTGCGAGAAGTAACAAAAGAAGTAGGAGATGAATCAGTTCAGCTCTGCAAGATTGTTGATACAGTCAAAGTATGCCTTCGACATGCTCAGGAAGAAAAAGCACAGGCCACCCAAGCCCTAAAGAAATCACAAGAGGAAATTATTGAACAATGTTAAGCCGCGCAACAAGAGAAGAATGCTCTCCAAGCAAAATTTGAAGAAGACAGAGCGAAGATCCAAAAAGAGAAAGAGCAGTTGCTCGCAAAGTAGATAGGAATTGAAGAAGAAGTCAATAGAGCATTTTTCTCTATGACCGGCTTAGAGAAGAAGGCCAAAGAGCCCACAAAATGCCAAGTGGTGAAGTTGGCTGAAGTTATTCAGCAACTTCAACAAAGGTTTGTGGAATTAGAGCTTCAAACCATACCACAAACTCCACAAGAAGTGCGTGACCAACGATAATTGACTGCTCATAGGCAATCGAGAGGATTAAAACACTTGTTGTAGAATGTAAATAGCTAAATAGAAGAAGCGCGCAGATATATGAACGACTATCTGAAGACCCAAAGTTGAATAAACTGGAGTCCCAACTCCAGGAAGCAAAGCAGCATGCAGATACAGTACATGCGTAGCTCAAGCTCTTGTCACCCATCGAGAGGACGAAGAGATCCCGGGAATAGCGCACTGCCCAATAAATCATTCTTACCACGCAGAAAAGAGTAATGGAAATCACCCAAAAACTCCAGCCGATCCAGGAGGTGGACTACCTACTATTTGAAGAAGTTGAAGGCCAAGCAACACTACTAGAACAAGTAGTTGTTACAGTCAAGCAGCAACTAGAAGGACCTATCAGCGAAGTGGTTGTTCAGGAATTCTATAAGAAAGAAGTAGTAGCACAGAGACAAGTCGAAGCAGCTCGAGCCAAGCTCAATACCTTTGAGGCAAAGTTAACCATATCTAAGTGACTCAGGACGAGTCACAGGTGAGTGTTGGGGGCATGTTGGCCCTGACCAAGTTTTGAGGAACACTTGGTCATATTTGACCATTTTTGGGACTTCGACAGCTTGTAAAAGATGGAGCACAACGCAAAGCAGAAATCATGGAAGCTAGACCCCTTTTTGGGTCCTTTTTAGGTTTTTGGGGATAATGTAATGGGAAAGGGATGTCAGCCCATGGGTTTACCCACGCTTAGGCCCACTTTTGTATGTATAAATAAATATGAAGTAGATGTGAAGTAGGTGGGATTGCTTAGTGCAAGTGGATGATATATATATGTGATGTAGGCTAAGTGCCAAGGGTTGAATCTGTGTGATCAAGGCTTTCTGCATTTTCTGTAAGACTTACTGAGCCGAGTGCAAGTCCCTGTGAGAGACTATAGAAGGCTTTGTGTTGTAGTGCAAGGAAGAAGGATCTAGCGAGATGTGCATATCTTTTGTCCTATGCGAAGAGGGATTTGGATGGCGTTGAGTTGTAACCTGATTAACTAAAGCTAATAAAGAAGAAGACTTTGTGGACGTAGCCCCCAGGGTGGCGGTGAACCACGGTAAATCTGTGTGTCATCCTCTATGCCTCGACCTGATGTGTTTGTCTCTTCCTTTGCTAAGTGCTTTGATGTGTTTAGATAGATCTATTTATTCTTTGTGCTTCTGAGATATGAATGAATGTTAGATCTGGTATGTAATATTCTTAGTGCTTGATTTGTCGAATCTAATCTATCTTATTGTGGCTAAGTGTTGAATTATCTTAGATCTAAGTACATATTGTGATGCTCTGTGCTATCTGTGAAGTATCATAAGGGTTGAATCTTGATGAATAATCTATGCTAGGTGATTTCTAAGTGTTATAATCATAGATCTATGTCCCAGCTAAGGTTGCAGACACCTGAGTCTTGCAACCACCCCTGCATCTACCTCGGGTGAGACTTCATCTGCTTCACAGGTGTTGTCGAAAGGGCCGGTAGTTATGGTTTTTTTGGTGCATTGTTGTAGCATTGAACCCTGGGTCTACCCCTATGCCAACACTCACCTTTGACTTATCCAGTTCCCGAGTCAGCGAAATGTTGATCTCTCGCCATGTGTCCTTTAGATCCAACAGCTGAAATCATTTCACGATTTCACATATCACGATTTCCTACTACTCTCACCTTTGACTTATCTAGCTCGTGAGTCAGCGAAATGATGATCTCTCGCCACGTGTTCTCTGGATCCAATGACTTAGATCATTTCATGAGTTCCTGCTACTCTCACCTTTGACTTCTCCAACTCGTGAGTCAGTGAAATGATGATCTCTCGCCACGTGTCCTTTGGATCCAACGGTTCAGATCTCATCGCGATCTGATCCGATGGATGAGGTCTAATCTCCTCCTCTGCGCACTCCTCTTGTCTGGAATCTGATCTGACGGCCATTGGGTATTCAGGATTGGTGATCCAATAGCCACTATCACTCCTCCTTTTGAGATTACACATCCTCGGGACTTGGAAGAATTTCTAAGTGTCAAAGGCCTCAACCTTTGATCCTTCTACGAGTCCTGATGACTTGGACCTCGTCTGCGCTTCTAGAATCTGCTATCTCTTCTGAGCTTTCTCATCTTTGCATATTGTTTGCTTCTTCTCCTAAGATTCTCGAGCTTGCTCTTATGTGTCTTCGTTGTTGTTATTTCCATGCACACTCTGCTTGAAAACTTGCCATCATTGTTGTTGTTCTTTCCATCAATGAAAAGCACACTCTACCTGTAAACATGCCAACAATTATAATATATTTCAGCCATTGCAGATACTCCTATGACCTCACACATTAGAGAGCATCTCTTATAGAAATATCTTCCTCACCCCATGCAACTTGCTCATAAGGCATTTTCTATTTCACTATGCAGACTTGAAGTCCCCTTTTTGCAATTCCCAGAGCTAAAAAACATATTTTCCACATATATGCACCCTAACAGCTATACAACATGTGTATATGCAATTTGCACCATTACAACCCACGTACATCAAGTTTTGTGCCCAAAATTAAAAAATGGTGTCGGGTTTCCATGTCACGTTACGAGATCCATGATCCTTGACCTTCCATATACTGGAAATGTTCTGAATTGACCCTTCAGTTCTATTTGAAGGCTATAAATGGTCCATATCCAAGTTGTGGAAAAGGAGGAGAATAATTCAACTTTGAGAGCAAAGTTACTTTGGAGAAATTATTCACTTCATATTGAGTTTTCATCCCTTTGTCCTTTTAAGTCTGAACACATTGTTCAACCCATAAGATCTTCCCTATTTGATGGATAACCTCATTGTCTCTCTTATATGAGCTTGCCTTTTGTTGGAGCCACCTTTGTTTTTTTTTAGCCTATTTAAAATTTCATATCTTAATGCCTTAAGTCGAAAGCCGGTTTTCATATTTTCCTTTATTTTTCCCAAAATCTCAGAAGTCTTATCACACAAACAACGACGGTTATCATACTCTTAAGGTAAGATTTTTTATTTTTTATCGTTTAAACGAGTCTCTCCCTTTTACCTCGGGATGTCGCATGTCAGGAGTTATAGATCACATAGTTTACAAGTCCCGAGGGGCGAAACGACGAACTAATTTTAAAAAGTTTACCCAGATCATTACCAAGAGTAAAAATACTCTAAACCGCAGCTAAGCATCATCAGGATTTTGTGTCTCGGCATTTTCTAGCTCCAAAAGTCTTATTGTCGTAACCCTGATAGCTGAAACCGCGAGATTCCTGTTTTAGTAACCCAGGTTAATGTTAAAGGTAAAAAATTCTGCCGCGGTTAAGCTCTGTCGAGAATTCGCAACTCGGCGTGTTTTCCCTCAAAAGGTATACCTTCGAAGCCTCGAGTCGCGAAGTCGTGATATAAATATAAACGTAATTAATTAAACACTTAATCCGGTTTTATCCTCCAATTTAATCAAATCATATCATCGCGATCTCGTGATTTCACAACTCGGCATACAAGCCTCCTGGAAGTTATACCTTCGAAGCCCCGAGTCGCGAAGTCGCGATATAAATAAAAACGTAATTAATTAAACACTTAATCCTGGTTACGTTTTGTATTAACCAAAGTTAATTGTCGCAATCTCGGGTTTTAGAGGTGTAAAGGGTTAAAGTGAAAACTCCCGATGAGGCGAATGCCAAAAGATTAATTAACATTTAAAAAAAAAATCTTGATTAATTAAGCTAAGCCAGCATTTTCATTATTTTAATATATGCGCAGTCTCTGAGGCGATTTTAAACTTTCTTTGCGCTAACTTGCATTACAGGCTGTCAAAATTTATGAAATTAATTAGAAATGAGGTGAATTGACAAGTAAGGGTTTGGTTTTTATTTCTAAATTTATATTTAAGAACGATTTGACCATTCTGTCCCTAAGGATGACCTAGTTTTAAATAGTCAAAGACATGGATCTTTTATTTGTTGTCCCAAATTTCATTTCTATTTTACGCAGAGACAACTTTTCGCGAGCAAACTAATTTTTGTATGTATACATATTTTTATCGCAGGAGAGATAAAGTAGAATCCCCCGCCATGGCCCCACGAAAAGCGTCTAAAGCCACTGTTGAGGTTTCAGGACAAGGTTCAGATAACATTTCTGATACTTCACCTCGAAGTGTCGACTTTGTCAGGACCTGGTCATATATTTCTGACGTTCTACAGTCTTAATTGGTAGATGTTTCGGATGATTCCAGTGAAAATGAAAAAGACGACCTGATCACCAAGTATAAGATCGTCGTCCATGCTCAAATTCATAAAGTAGCGGCTAGGCCACGTCTGCTCCCTTACTACGATATGATCCGGTGGGCATTAGACCATGTAGATATACCAACCGGAACCATCATCAACGAGCAGAGGGTCACCATTGGAACTTTCAGACCCGAACAATTGCAGGCTATGTACAAGTTTCCAGCCATGTCGGACTTTGTTTACAATGTCGAATTCCTGGAGAATTTTAAACAGAAGGAATGTGTGCAATACAACAAGGCTATGTATGGTTTAATCAAAGATTGGGTTTCACACCCTGCGAAGTTCAAGGCGGATAGTAATGGTATATATTCAATAGCTTCTCTGGAACCACAGTTCAAATATATCGCTATGATGACCTGTAGATTATATGGGAGAGAGGACACCACACATTTTTTCCTTCAGTGGGTGCCTCTAATTCACACGGTCGTTGAAGGTTGTTCCTTCAACTGGGCTAAACTATTGTCTGGTAGTTTGACCAGTCAAGTTACAGAGTATCGAGCGCAGAGGGAGAGCGGAAAGATTGCTTCATTCTTTATGTCCACGTATATCATGGACGTCGTGTGTTTTTTGACACCTTTTCCCTTGATGAGTTGGAGCTGGACTCCATCGGAGGTTGAGCCCATCCATGTCTACCATTCAAAGCTATGGGAAGACAAAGCCTCAGATTTTGTGTATGAAATCTTTAACTGGGTGATGGTACCGCTGCATGTCACTATCTTCGGCCACCCGCCACCCAGGATCTCAGACAGTATCACGGAAAATCTGAGCAGTATAGCCGACTGGTACATGGAAGCAGAATTTTCATATCTCAGGGTTTTCGGCACTTTTGTTCCTTCGAATTCCTTGCCATTATTCATACCCGATAGGCTGGCTTGCGGTGAGATTGTCAGACAAACCGTAATCGGTGGTGTAAGCAAGGAGCTTAAGGGATATTCTAAGAAGGTATGGCCACCTTTTCCTATTCATTTAAGTTCTTATTCTTTGTTAGATTTTGAGCATGCTAAAGCTGAGGCAGCAGCCCTGGAGGACTTGAAATTGGTTCATGTTGAATTCAAAAAGCACGATCCACGGAGGGTCGTAAGTAATCACTTAGCCAGTTGCGGGCTTAAAAGGTTCGAACATGAAAATTCGCCCTCGGATGACATTTTCCGAGGCACGAGATCTTATGCCGAGGTTTTGGCTCATATACAAGCCCTGGCACCCGAAGAGAGGGCCGATGTTTTAAAATTCCAAGAACATCAACGGAGTTGTCTTCCCCCAGTATTGCGGGGTGAGAATCCAATAGTAGCAGAGGTGCAGCAAAAAGAAGCTGAAGGCTCCAAAGATACAACACCCAAACAAGAAAAACACCAGGACAGGGGAGAGCAAACTAGGAGTCTGAAACCAGAAATGAAAACTCTCGATCCACCGAAAAAGCAGACTCCAGATACCACTCTAGGCTAGTCAGCTAAGAAAATCGTAGATCCCATCGCCTCCATTACTCCCTTACAGTCAACTCAAGGGAACATAGACGCAGGGTGGATTTTAAATGAAGAATCGAGACCTATAAGGATGGAATAGCTCCCTCCAAATGAGTTCTTTTTTGATAAGAAGAGAAAAGTTGTGGTAAAAAGAGAATTCTATCAAGAAGCAGGATCGACGGCCAAGAAATTTAAGGTGTTGACCGATGGGAAAGATATGAAGAAGGAAGAATTCACAACAGAAATAGCCGGAACATTAGGGGCGTATGCTACTGCAAACCAATTTTCAGTTGGGGTTTTGAAAAATCAGTTGAAGCGAAAAAATCGCCTCATCAAAACCTTAGAAGCTAAACTAGCCACAGCAGAAGAAGTTGCTAAAGACCAGGCAAACACAGGAATAGAACAAGCAAGGATGGCCGATAAAAAGGAAATTGAGCTGCTCAAAGCTAAGCTCGAACAAGCAGAGCTGGTAGCTCAGACCATTCAAATACAGGTAGGCCAACAAAGAGACTTGATAGGGAAGCTACATGTTAGATTAGAGTTCACCGAAATCCAAGTTATAAATATCGGGATATTCCAGTCCCAGGCTATGGAAATTCGGAGTAGGGTTTCTGCAACCCAGCGAAGTTTACTTGCCAAGGTAGAGATGATTCGGGACAATTGTCTGCTTATTGATCAAGTATTAGAAAACTTATATGTCAGAGAGAGAGAAGCTGGAGCAGCTCGGGTCGCATTTTAAGAGGTTGTAATAGCTACAGCAAACAGGGAATCGGGAAAAATTTCTAAGTTTTCCATTTCGGAACAGACCCGAGGTAATATTTTGTTGAAAGAATGGGAATGCAGCATATCAGAAGGCAAATTGCAAGCCAATAAGGTAAGGAAATCCTATGAAGAGGCTTTCGGTTCTATAGATGGAAATCTATTAGGCATTGATAGTGAGAGTAATGCTGAGACGCTGAGCCAAATGAATATGGCGAAACTCTCGCTTGATAAAAATGAGAAATAGATAAATGGATTATTAAACCAAGTGTGCAATTGTGTGCTATTGACACCCTAGACTGACAAATGGAAGAAAGGTTTCCACAATTAGTCAGAGATTGTTACATTTTTTAGGCCAATTGTCAAGCGGAACCTTCAAGGTTGATATCTCGGTTGGTGGAAAAAGTTGTCACTTGTACCAAGCATGCGAGAGGGCAGGCTTCTGGTACCAAATGAAGACATAGGATAAAGAAATGAAATGATTGATCTCCTTCTCGTTGTAACTGAAAATCTTGGAACGATTGGGATTCCATCATATGTAAATTTGTATAAATATACAACAAAAGGAAGAAAAAGAGGCTGGACCTTTTTGGGTCGATTGTAATAGATATTTTTCTCCCTCGAGAGTTAATATAAAGCAAATCTGAAGATTCTCGATTTCGTCACGACTGTGTTATGAGTTTGTTTCCTTATATTTCATATTTCATTTCATTCATATATGTATCTGATGAATGCTTCGCTATAATTTAGTACAACATCTACTATAGTGAATAAATTCTAGTTTTCTATATTGTTTACCGTTTTTCCTCTGTACCGGCTATCAGCAGGTATAAGACCACTGAACATTTTAGATTTCTATACATATATTATGCTTCATCAAGTTATTTCTTTATCTTTTTCTTCTTTTGTTTATAAGTGAGATTCTCCCTTGATAGGAGCCTTACATGATAGACAGCTTAATGTTTTTCTTACACCTCAAACACATTTATTAAAATATAACTCATTTACGGGAAAGGGCCTTTGGTTTGCACCATGTTTTCACTACCGGAGCTATAAACTCTCCTCTATATGATCGAAATCGAGACAGCATCTAAAAAGTATTGAGATTTTCTTATTATTGTGTTCCTCTATGACTGTCCCTGTGACAAGACAGCCTAATATTGAACCCGGACAATCAGATCAAACACATATTGCCTTGAATCTTTTTGATACTATTCTTAAGACAGCCACTACCCGGGTCGAACTGGAATGTTCGTGGGCAGCGATTGAAAGGGACATAAACATCTAGGAACAGTTGGAAGCTAGACAACAACCTAGAAATCAACCCTAGCTTCCCTTGCCGAAGGTTGACATTTCTTCATTCTCTACCCCTTACTCACTTTCGAATGCCTAGACATTGTAATTCTAAGCCTTAAGTACATACTCTGGAACAACACCTTTGGTGGAGGATTGAAGTGGTGGAGGCCCAACTGGAAGGGACTTAGTTTCTCGGTTCCAAACGTGTCGACAAAGAAGTTTGTCATTCATACACTTCTATTTCTCGTCCAATTAATGTCTCACAAATATTTGAATTGTTATTCCATGGGCATATTGTTGGATTAGTGAGAGGGGGGGTGAATCAGTAATAGAGCAATCTAATCCTTTTTAACCATATAATGCAAGTGTTATATCAATGTAGCATTATCATCCAATACCGGTGTTTTTACGTGGAAACCCAAAGCGAGAGACAACCACAGAATGATTTTTATTATATGTCTTGAAGAATTACTTTCATTGGAAGCAACAACTTCCTTTGTTTCCCAGCTGCAACTAGAAGGAGGCTCCAACCCCCTAGTTTCTTAGGTTACAACCCAAGGGAAGCTCCAACTCCTCAATTCTCTAGCTATAAACAGAAGGAGGCTACATCCCCTTATGTTCTTCGGCTACAACCGAAAGGTGGCTACAACCACCTGTCCTTGCCCCATCTAACCTCCCTGACATATAAGTATAATGATGGAACCACTGTCACACTATCACTGTGCGATATACTATTGTAAACCTGTACCAATCAACCTTCACCAATAACCTGAACCATGCATCAACCTGTACCTCAACAAGTAATCAAATTGTACCATAAACAAGTGCATCAACCATGCACCAACCTATATCAAACAACCTGTAATCAACCTGTATCATAAACAAGTGCATCGACCATGCACCAACATGTACCTCAACCTGTAATCATGAATAAGTGCATTAACCATGCACCAAACCTGTACGAATAACCTGTCACGAGAACTTGTCCAAACAACCTATCACAACAACTTTTCTCATCAATATTATCAACCAAATCATATCTAATCACGAAGATCAATCACCAAGACAACTCTCAAAGATGTGCATCAACCAAGCATAACACAACAGCTCATAATCATCACCAAGATCAATATGTGCTTCTAATAATATACCAATACAAGTATGCTCCATCATCCATAAACCATGTGTCAAAAATACTAATAACAAGTGCCTCAAACCATGTACCAAGTATGTACCAATCATGTATCAACTACTCATCATGTATGACTGATCAATATGTACCAACATCATCAACTATACGCCTCATGTATTTTCCAACTCATCAACTACTTGTCTCAACCATGTACCCAACATGTACCTCAACCAAAATCCCTCATCAATTTCATCATACAAATCTAATTTGTAACTCTGTAATAGACCTAGTGTATATGATCACATACCTGCAAACCTTCCTTAAATTTAACAAGAGACTAGCATTTTCATCAAACTTTTCTTTAGTCTCATATGACTAGTTTTGGATTAGTCAACAACCCTAACTTGAAATAATCATAACTATATAACTATAATGAATAAAGATATGAAAATAGTACACAATGTTTCTCAGTGTTTTTTATGCAATTCCTCCAGGTGTCACTACTTGGAACCTCTCATAAAAGGAGTTATAGCAAAAATGGCATACCTTGTTGAATTTCGTCTTATTCTAGAGAGTGAACTTGTAGAGCGTGCTCCACACGGAATATTTGTTGTATGGATCTGAAAATTTTACATAGAATACTACAGACTATACTATAACCAAAAAAAATTGTCTTACTTAATTTGGATCTTTTATGAATAAGTTATGATGTTTTTACCCGAAACACCTTTTTTAGACTAGTTTCAGGACTAGCCACAAACCCTATTTTCCACGGAGTGTAACTCCAAAAATACAACAACCCAAAAGCTGAAATTCATACCAAAACTACTTGGATATTTTTTCTCAATGTCCTATCAATTTAACAGTCTAAATAATTCTAGAAAAAAATCTATTGCAAAAATGGTGAGATGACCTGTAAATAACATACCTTAGAAAGCATCATCAAAATAATTTATCCTCCCTTGAATTTCAGCCTTCTTTACTTCACCTTCTCTCTGAAATTCGGCTTAGATATCCTTTGGTTACCTCAGTCACCTGTAGATATTCAATATGCTCAATTTTTATTTAAAATGAGAGAGCCTTGCCTCTTATTTATACTTCCATGTAGCTTCCTCAAGGGGTTGTTACCTTTTAACCATCTTAACCCACTTTCCTTATTTTGGGGTTAAATAACTTCTAACCACTTGTCCAATTAGTAATTTATACATTAAATTTATTATTTAAATAATTGATTTTGTATCCACTTTGACTTATAGTACACTCATCACTTCACTTTACCTCAATGGGTTACCTTCTAACCATCTTAAACACTTTCCTTATTTTAGGGCTAACCCACTTCTAACCACTTGTCAACTTAGTAATTTCTCTATTACATGTATTATTTAAATAATTTATTTTGTATTCACTTTGAATTATAGTACACTCGTCAGTTCACTTTATTATTTACCGTCTAAAAACCTCTTAAACCACTTTGACTGCTTCGACCTTTTGGGGCTTCTAGATGACTCGTGAGGGTTCTCCAACTTCACATGGCCATAACTCTCTAACCGTGAGGATTTATGTGACGTTCCACATACCAATAAAAATGGAATGAAATGTACTTTCTATATAGAATAGTATTACCTTCAAATATATCAAAATTGATACCATTATCCATCAAACAAGCTTGGGTCCATTACCCAAACCTGGGTTCTCCAACTTCACATGGCCATAACTCTCTAACTGTGAGGAGTTATGTGGCGTTCCACATACCACCGGAAATGGCATGACATGTACTAACCATATAGAATATTATTACCTTCAAATATATTAAAAATCATACCATTATACCTCAAACAAACTTGGGTTCATTACCCAAACCTTTGTGCTACCGGAATTCGCTACCAGACTTTCTCCAAGGGTTGACATCAATCACTAAGGGTTGACATCAATATACAATATCACTCTCCAATGGTTGACATCAATGAAAACCAACAATACATACCAATTTTCCATCAACCTATGCCAACTATCTGACACATTTGTTATGAATATTGATGGATTATGCTATTATATGTGCTAACTTTATATATTATCATCATATGCTTGTGTATCTTGGTTGTTGAGGACAAGTTGCATGTATATATATTTGGGTCAAGTGCTCAACAGTGGACTTCATTGAACATCCAAACGAGATAGTCTTTTTATCTTGTCTTGTTCTCATGTTTGTTTATATAGCATACTTGAGATTAGAGTTGATTTATGCAGTCATTTTCGTATGTTGTGATTTACCCCATGCCATAGAGTGATTTTCCTTGTAACAGTAGTAGAAACATGCCATACATTGTAAGGTACCAAATAGAAATATTCAGAGAAAAAGAAAAAATATTATCAAGATATATTTCAATAGAAATATTCAAAGAAGAAACAAAAATATTATCAAGATAAATTGCAAAAAGAAACAGAATAGCGAACACAATGACAATATGAGCCAAAATAAGATATATTTATTAATCTAAAAGCAATGTTCACTTGTCTCTTCGAGGGGACAGCCTCCAATAGAGAATAGATTAGATTACTTCAATGATTCCACAAGTCATATTTTACAATGCTTCTACCTCTATATACTACTCTACCCCCTACTAACATTCTAGAGAAGGATCTTTCTAGTAGGTGGAACCTTCTAGAAAGCCTTCTTAAAATAGTTGTGTTCACACTACTACATAGGCCTTATTTATTATTGATGGCCTTAATTACATATAAATACATATTATTATATCTACTTTAGGGGTTAGAGAGGTTAAGAACCTAACATTCCATCCCCCTTAAAGAATAAACTTGTCCTCAAGGTTGTAAATGTGGAAATTGTTGCAGAATGGTGGTTGGATCCCATGTGGCATCATTGGGTTGTACATCCTTCCAATATGTTAAAATTTACTTAATTATGTACTGGCGGAGACAACACTTGCATTGGTCAAGTATGGCTTGTGGATGCAACTGTTACACATTATTTTGGTCACCCCTATGATCAATTGACGATATGTGCATAACTCAATTCTATGTTCCCTGAAGATACTAAATGAGACTTTCTCCATGAGAAAAGTGGATCATCTTTCTTTCTTTAAAAACCATATAAAAGGAGATCGTCGCACCTTGCTAAATGTTTTGGGTGGGACGATGCTTGATCATCAAATGTTGTACCAAAACTAGACTGCGACATCGTCACAGGCTGCTTGTGCATAGGGTGCGATGATGCTCAAACAAGAAGAAAATGTGAAATTTATGAAAATTCTAGAAGGAAATCTTCTAGAAGGAAATCTTCTAGAAGATGAGGTGGCCTCCGAACGGTTTGGATATTACTCACTTATTTGATTTAGTGGGATCATCCTAATATCCACATCCATCCCTCTTTCACCCTATATAAAGAGGGATCTCTCATGGGAAAGGCTAGATCGGCTTATGCATGAAGAATTCTACTGAAGATTGTACTTGTGATAGCTTTGCTTTAGCTTTCCAAGTCAGGTTGTGAATGCTCTTCATCAAAAGAATTGGAGAAAAGGTGTGTGTGTTGAAGCAAAGGGCCATTGGAAGGGACCTTGCAACATCAAGTCATGGGTTGTATTCTCCACTTTCATTCAATATAATGCAGTAATACATTTCTTCCCTATAAAGGTGTCTCTACTTTTATTATATAACTCCTTGATCTTATACATAGACTTCATTGGAATATATATATATCATTGTTCTCTCTCTTTTTTGGTTTGTGCTTCTTAACAGTTTCACCATACCACAAATCCAAATATGGAGCAAGGAAGACACTAGCGAGGATCAAACGTCGTTTAAATGGTATGTCATTTGTCCCTCTCTAAACTAGTTTATATGACAGTGAAATCTAAGGAGAAACTTGTATTCTGCCCTGGTTTGTTCTAGCTTCTTGTTGAAGTTAGGGAGATTAGTTTGTGTCCACACTTACTGGTTTGTCCAATAAAAAAATTAGTGACCATACTGGGGAACTTCCTCTTTTGGTTTTTTTCTTCCTTTGTTGCTTTTAACTTGCCTTCTTTTGGTCAATTTAATTCTATGAATCTTTGGGTGATCCATCTTGAATCCCTGGTTCTGAAAGTTCATTGAGAAACTTTGTCATATTTTTAATTTTTCCTTATGTTCAGTCATCGTCGCACCCTTCTTGTGTAAACCAGAGTGACAAGGTTGCACTTTGTTTTTCCATTTTCCTGCGACGATCCTTTATCGTCGCACTATGCTTTTTTGTAGCCTACAACGATTCCTGTAGAAATTTTTGGAGTGATAGTCAACTTTTTTCTCCTTGCCCAGATTTGTCATTACTTCTTGGGGTGAACTTTTAGTCTTGGTGAATGATTAATTGCAACCTGGTTTGCATCTTTTAGCCTGAATGTGATTGTTTCTCAAGTGATTGAGAGTCTTTTTCATAAGCTTCATAAGTTTTATCTTTTACTTCTTATCGCAAGGGTATAATCTTAAGGCTTCATCCCTGAGCTCTTTCTAGATAAGTTGTTATTGATATTTATTTTTTTTGGATTGTTGTTGATTGGAAAACGATTTTTGTTTGCATTAGACAAATAAGTTTTCTTATTTTTTCAGTTTTTGCTTGCATTATGAGTTTAATTTGGAAAATAGTATTGTGGGTGCATTGATCTTCTTGGGCAACTCTTTTTTTTTTGAATTAGATATTTGTTTCCATTTGAAAAGGAAAGAATTGAAGTTTGTTCTTCTATTAGTAGTCTTTACAATAATAAAAAATTCATTCAAATATTTGGAAAAGAGAAAATTGGAAAATTTAGTAGCTTTGATTGTTTGGCATCAATATCATTCAAAGATTGAAGAAATGACGTTTAGTAACTTGTTGTATTCTAGAAAAAGAAACCTTCTCCCTTATTTAATTAGAGTTCATTGAACGAAAAGATTGCATCTCATCTCTCTTTTCATTTTGTTGGGTCAAGGTCAAATACTTCATCAGTTTCATCTTCGTTTCCCTTTTTGAGTAAGCAACAACCATTAAAATTCGGCGTAATTTTAAAATATATCTAGCAACTTTTATTTTCTAGAACTTTTATACACCAACATTAGCTAGGATAGCACTTTGGAATAGGTTGTGAGGCACACTCTCCAAAGCATCAAAACACACAATAGTATATTGTGATAGGGAGAGTTTAAATCCACTTGCTACATTTTGTCCTGGGAAGCCCTTCTAACAAAAGGGTCAATCATGAGGTCGCATTAGGGATGACAAAGTTACTCACCCTATGTTGTTGGTCTTAGTGTAGATATTGCATGTATTATTGGGGGTCACTTGAGAATAAAATCCTGTGTGGGCCTTCTCGAGGTGATTTCGGGCTTAGATAACCTGCCCTTGCACGTGGATCGGACTGTCGACTGCTTCCCCATGAATCATTGTCGTAATTGGTAACCTTAGTGGCATATCTCTTTAGAGTCTTTACACGAGATGAATGTGGAGGGGAAAGCTTCATGGTACTTGGAATCAACGTTGGCCAAACTCACTCAAGCTCCTTGGAGGGTATACCCACGATTATGTGTGGGAGCTTGCACCAGACTGTAAGTCTGTTAAGCAGGTCATCAACGTAAATTTGGATTTCATCTCAGGCTCCTTGGAGGGTATACCCACGATTATGTGTGGGAGCTTGCACCAGACTGTAAGTCCGTTATCCTGACCCCTTCTTGTCTTGATCTCGTGACGTTGGATTTCATCACCAACTAGTGATTTCAAAATAAGAAGGTTTGTTTGCATGTTTGATATCTAGATTTTATTAGTGGAGTGTTGTTTGTTTCTTTAGTTGGCCATATATTTCTTTCATTATTTATTCGGTGCAGCCAACATTGGCCCTTTTCATTCACGTAGGATGCAAGGGTTACCTCTGGAAGAGATAGAAGAATATGCTCCTTTGCCTCCTAATTCACCAGAGGGTCCTTCTCCTGAAGGAGTAGTCAATAACGACTCGTCCTCTGAAATTGGAAGTTCTACTCCATTGGTAGAATCAACACTTCGTGTAAATCTGTTATTGAGTGTTATACAAGATCCACTCTTGCTTCAAATAAACTCTTCGGGAGACCTTGTTCCTAAAGACTATACTAGAATTACTAGACTATACACAGAGTTTGTTGTGGACGATCCACCCTTTCAGAGTGAATAGTTTAGAACTTTGGTTCATACTTTTGGAATTTTTAATCCTAGCTCAGTCCTTGTTCGTTCATTTTGGAGGACCTCTTCGGGACACGATATTTTTTATAAACTAGGAATGAGCCCAAATCAACCTATTTCATCACATACACTTGTTAATTCTACTGCTTATACAGTACCTTTAGATCATTTTACTGGCATGAAAAGTAATGTTGGTACGGTTTCAAACCAGTTGTTGTTTGGTTCTCATACAATTATTCCCCTCCAACTCACTAGATCTATCGCGGTCCCACAAGTTACACATGTTTCTGTCAGAAGTCTGGTTATAAATCAAGCTCCTATTGGAACGCCACTTCCTCCTAGATCAAGTCCATCACTTCCAAATAGGTATAATTCTCTTAATACTTATATTGCTAATCCTTCCCAGAGTCCATCCGAAGGGAATAATATTTTTATTCCACCTAGGTATAATGTTGTTAGCAGTTTTTCTCCCACACCTACCCAGGTTCTCTCTGAAGGGCCTAGCATTCCTCATCCACCTCCACCTAGAGGATCTAATCATCCTAGCCCAAGTATATCCAATCAAATTGGAGGAACAAGTCATTCTGCCACTTATGGTTTTCAAATTCCTGTTGGAGGTCAACCTCAAGTTGGGGTACAACCCCAAGTTAGGGGTCATAACCCAGTTTATGGACAGTATATACCTGGATCAAAAAATCAACCTTGGAATTTTCCTTTCTAATGAAATCAACAACCACCTAGCGGGAAACCTCCTCAATAAAATTCTTTTGTACCCCCTACTCTCGAGCAACCTTATCCAGGCTTTGTAAATCCTACTTGGGGTCAAGCTTTTCAGTCTAATGCTCCTTTCCAAGGTAGTATACCCAATCAACCAAAACATGTTGGCTACTTGGCTCAAAACCCTCCACAACTAAATTTGACAGAACCCTCTAACTATTTACAGACTGCTTATGGTCCTACTGGTATACCTACAGGATTACCTCCTCAAAATTACCAGTTTCCTCAAGTGAACAGAAAATTGTCGTTTCTAGCTACTTTGGATTACCGGATTTATCTAGGATTTTGAATGATCCTTCTTTTCATTCTCCTTATTGGTCGGTCATACCTTCCAAATTACCATAAGAAATCCCAAAGTTTGATGGTCGATCAGGAGAAGACCCAAACAATCACATCATGACATTTCACCTTTGGTGTTCATCCAACTCCTTGATGGATGACTCCATTCGATTACGTATTTTCCAACGAACTCTTACAGGTTTGGAAACCCAATGGTATATCGAATTTCCACGAGGATTATTCAATGACTTTAACACCTTAGCTATGGATTTCTTGAAACATTACCAATTATCAATACAATATGAGATGGGAACTGAAATTTTGAGTTCATTTAAACAATCCTCTTCTACTCACATTTCTGATCACATTCATGAGTGGAGGAGGAGAAGACGTTTAATAAAAGTTTCGCTTCCTGATCAATTATTGGTTGAGTAGTTTACCAAATCACTCATCGGTCCTATAGCCCGTGATGTTTCCATGGGAGGTGTTGTCAATGAAGAGAAGGTGATTAGTCGTGATCAATACTTGGATCTCGTTTATTCAAAATAAGGCACGCTATATGACTTGATCCCTAATGTGTTGGCATATCTTTTAGGAAAAGAATGTGATTGTCATTGATGGAAAGAACAACATCGATGAAACTCAGAAAATTGATGGCAAGAAAAATAGTGAGGACACTCAAAAGAGTGTAGAGGAGGATATTAGACCTTAGTCATCGGATCGGAGCGCAAAGGATGAGCAGTCGTTGGATTCAGAGGACATGTGGTGAGAGATCATCATTTCACTGACTCGCGAGTTGGAGAAGTCAAAGGTGAGATTTGTAGGAACTCACAATATGCGAAATCGCTAAATGATATGAGGCATTGGATCCAGAGGACACGTGGCGAGAGAACATCATTTCGCTGACTCACGATCTAGAGAAGTCAAAGGTGAGAGTTGTAGGAACTTGTGATATGTGAAATCGCGAAATGATCTGAGTCATTGGATCCAGAGGACACGTGGCAAGAGATCATCATTTTGCTGACTCGTGAGCTGGAGAAGTCAAAGGTGAGAGTTGTAGAAACTCACGATATGTGAAGTCATGAAATGATTTGGGTCATCAGATCACCGAGGATCTGAATCGTTGATCTAATATGCATTCCGAGTTCGTGAAGAGGTGATATTGATCATTGGATCGAGGAATAAACTAGATTGTCAGATCCAGGAGAAGAACATGTGCCATGAGAGGATATCCACATCAACAAGGACAGTTGCAGACCACGTCAAAAAGGAACACGTTAGATAGGAACTCAAAAAATCCTGAAATGTAGAAGGTGATCATGACCATTGAGTCACGGGAAATCTCAGACCATTGATCTGAGGTGATTGAAGCCTGGAGTTCAGGAATCGGAAGAAGGAAGGTGCTCTAACCTCCAACATCATAAGTTGTGAAATGCTCAAATTCTTGGCCCGTGGTCATATCCATGGTCACATCGGCAAAGGAGCTATCATGTTGCTAAGCTCCACCTCGAAGTTTCATGAGTTGGGAGTTTCAAGGCAACTCATAGCAGGAGTTCGCGATATGCGAAATCGTGACTCACCCCTCTTTATTTTCCCCTAATCATAGCTAGTGGTCACATTAGCGAAAGAGAAGGGAAGGAGCTAGTGTTTCTAGGCTCCACTTCAGATTTTCACGAGCTGGGAAAATCGAGGTGACTCACAGTCGATCACCAGAAATGCGAAATCACGAAACGACTTTTGTTTGGCGTATGGTCACAGTGAGTGGGCATGTGGGGAGAAACACGCCCAGTGCTAGTTCGCGCAGATAAAGTTCGCGAGGAACATATTTGATAAATCAACAAGTATTTGTGTGTTTAATCCAACGACGTTGATTATCTTGGCAATGTGATTGAAGGGTTATTGTTGCACTTCACATATTATTGATCAGTTACGATTCAGTTAGCATAACTGAATCATAGTTCTTAAATGATTGGTGTTGGTTGCTTGGTATTTTCTCTTGGAGATGCGAGGTGTAACAAAATTGATGCACTTGTATAAATGACAAAGGTCATGACTGAGTTAGGTTGGTTGTTCTCACTGGGATAATGAGTTGAACTGGGAGAAAGGAAAATCATAGTATGCACTGTGTGAGATCAAACTCAGAGATGAGAAACAGAAGTTGAAAAAAACAGAAAAGGTGAAGAGAGAATAATGTACACATACCAAAGAGCATGAGAGGAACATAGAAAGAACAGATAGAAAGAGATAGCAATTCAAGATAAGTATGAATAGAACATAAGAATAGTGAAGCAGAGAAGAATTGCAGAACAGAGAAGAATTGGTAAGAATTGATATATTTGTATTGTTGGTTATTCAATCATTTATTTATAATCAGGGAGGTAGGGAGGTGCTAGGGAGGATTGTGGTCCTTTGTTATTCAAGTTGGTGCTTGAATACTAGAAGTTGTATCTTTCATCTAGTTGTGGCTAGAAAACAGGGTGGCAGGGTGGTGCTAGGGAAAACACAGAGTTTTATGTATGCAAATTGGTGCATGTATAAGTGGAAGTAGGTGCTTCCATCCAGTTGGTGTTGGAACACTCAGAGAGTTGGTGCTTCCTTCTAGTAGGTGCTAGAGAAACTAGAGAGTTGGTGCTCTCAACAAGCTGCATCTTGTAAAACAGAGGTGGTAGCCTCATTTTGAGTTGGTGCTCAAAGATAGATGATGTACAAAACATAAAAGATTGCCTATCATTCAAAGAAGAAGAGGTTTTCTCCCTTTATGGGTTTCCTCGTGAAAATATGTCTCTGTGTATATCTATGTGTGATTGATGTTTATTATTTATGTTGTTCATATATTATACAATCTTGATGGCCACTTGGAGAAGATCGAAAAAATGTTTTAATAGACATAAGATTGTTTAAGCACAGTAACAACTGATTCACCCCCCTCTTAGTTGTGTTAGTAATTTAAACAATTTGTATCGGAGCAAGTTCCTTTATTTAAAGGTAGATATATAAGCTTAAACATGACAAGTCATGAAGGGACTTCAGCCAATAATCCTCCTCTGTTTGATGGAACAAATTTTGCCTTCTGGAAAATTAGAATGAGAACATACATAATTGCCTTAGGTGCTGATGTTTGGGATGTAGTAGAAACTGGATATATAAAGCCTGTTGTGATAGCTTCTAAAGATGATAAGTTATAATTTAGCTTCAATGCAAAGGAAATCAATGTTATCTTGAATGGACTTGCTGAAGCTGAGTTTGTAAAGGTGATGCATCTTGAATCTACCAAAGAAATGTGGGATAAACTTATTAGCAGTTATGAAGGAAATGAGAAAGTAAAATATGATAAACTTCAAACATATAGATTAAAATTTGAACAACTAAAGATGAATGAGGATGAAACAGTTAGTAAGTATCTTTTAAGATTTGAAGAGCTTGTGAATGCCATGAAGGGTCTTAGTGAGAAGATTGAAGATGCATTTTTAGTTCAGAAGATTTTAAGATCTCTGCTTGATATATTTAATCCAAAAGTTTTGTTGGCACAGGAGAAAACCCAGGGTTCAATGCTATAACAACGCACCAACAAAACCCTAACTATTGGCCCTTTCGTCAACACCTGCGAAGTAGATGAAGTCTCACACGAGGTAGAAGCAGGGGTGGTTGCAGGAATCAGGTGTCTGCAACCTTAGCTGGGACACAGATCTATGATTTTAATACTTAACAGAGCACTTAGCACCGATAGCTCATCAATATTTAACCACTATCTACTGCGCAGATGAAACAGAGCATCACATCATTCATCCAGATTTGGCATATTTAAGCACTTATCATAGCAAAGTAGATTAGATATAGCAGATTCAAGCACTAAGAATATTCACATAAGCTATATCTACATTCATATACATCATTAGCACAAAGCATAAATAGATCTATCTATCTATATCAAATAACTTAGCAAATATAGGCATAAACACATCATGTCATATTGCACAAAGCATAGCAACATAGCGTATACATGGTTCACCCCCACCCTGAGGCTATGTCCACCAACTCTTCTTATTTATTAGCTTCTTCAATAGGTTACATGCACAGAGCCTTAAAACCCTACTCTGCATAGGACAAAAGATCTACGCAGCTCACTAGATCCTTCTTCCCCGAGCTAGGATATAGCACCAAGCCTTCCATAGTCATGGGCACTCAGCTCTGCAAGATTCACATAGTATGCATAGAACACTTGCAATCCTCACATCACATAGACTCCCCTCCTTATATTTCCTAGACATCTATTTATACTTTACAAAATAGGCCTAAACATGGGTAAACCCATGGGCCGACATCCATACCTGTTACATAAGCCCAAATCCCAAAAAGGACCCAAAAAAGGGGTCGAGATCCCACGATCTATACTTCATCTTTCCTTCGACAGGTTGTCGAAGTCCCAAAATAGGTCAACTTGACCAAGGATCTCCCAAAACTTGGTCAAGGGATAACAGGCCCCCAACACTCACCTGTGACTCGTCCCGAGTCACTCTGATATGGGTAGTTCTGCTTCAAAAGCCTCGAGCTGGGTTTGAGCTGATTCAACTTGCTTTTGTTCCATGACCTCTTGTGCAGCAAGCTCTTGTATGACTACCTCGTTCACAAGTCCCTCAAGGCGCTATTCAGCTGTAGTGACAACCTGCTCCAGTTCTGCTCCTCGGCCTTCGATCTCTATGAAAAATTGATAGGCCTTATCTTGTACAGGTTGGAGCATCTAAGTTACTTCCATAACTCTGCTCTGGATAGTGTGGATCTATTGTTGTGCAGTGCGTTTCTCTTGGGAGCGCTTCATTCTTTCCACAGCTGACAGAGGCTTCAGTTGTGCCTGTATCTTTTCGGCTTGATACTTTGCCTCTTGGAGCTGTGACTCTAGTGCCTTCAGCTCTGGATTCTCAGTGATTTTCTTGTAGGTTTGGGCACTACAATCAATAAGTTTCTTACATTCCATAGCAAGGGATTTTATTCTCTCAACTGTGCTTTGAGCAGTTGCTTCTCTTTGATCCCTTACGTCCTGTGGAGTCTTGGGCACTGCGCGGAGCTCTAAGTATATTATGCATTGTTGTAGCTACAAAATAACTTCTGTGAGATGATCTACTTGCTTCATGACTTGGTCCTCTACCTTTATATCTATGACTGTCATAGAGCGAAGTGCTCTGCTGACCGCTTCTTTCACTTCAAGTTGCTCCATGAGTGATTGTTATTTTCCATGTTGTATCTGTGATTTTTATTCATTGTACTTTTCTTGGAGAGAAATATTTTCCTGTTCTGTAGCTCGGTGCTGCTCTACAAGTACTCCATGTACTTGCGTCAAAGCCTGGGTGGCTTGTTCTATTTCCTCTTGTGCTCGATGAAGGCGAGCTTCAACTGTCTCATCTAGTCGGTGGAGTTGGGCTGGCTCATCTCCCAAATCTGGTTCTCCCGATGGAAGAGGTGCAGTGGAGACTACGTAGTTGCACTGAAGAGCCTGTTGTACCCCTCGGAGCTCGATTTCAATCATGTCATACATTTCTTCCTGCTTCGCTCCTTGTTTTTCTGCTATCTCTAGTGAAGCATCATTCATGGCTTCTATTATGAAGTCAAAATCGTCGGAGGTGAGGACAGTCTGCATCTTGGTCATGGTGGATTTTGTCTTCTTCCGGGAAGAAGGTTTCGAGGGGGAAACCTTTATTTTCTTCAATGGGTCCACCTCGTCTCTAGGCGGTGTTACTTCGTTGGGCCTCTATTCAACTTCTACTTCATCACCACCCCCTCAGTCAGGTGATATGGATGTGGTCTTCACTAAGGTGTTTCTCAAGTTTTGGACCTCCTTAGTCTTCTTATGTCTGTTGGTTCTGGGTGTATTCTGTTCTTTGTGGGTGTCTCCTGGGCTGTCAATATCAGATATCCTTGTGGGGTTGGCGGGGATAAGGAGGTCAACAAACCATTCCTTGGTGATTTCATCAAGGTCTTCTTCTGTAAGGTTATAATATGATTGGAGCTTCTTTTGATGTTCATTTGCTCGCTCTATAATGTAGATGAAGTGTCGATCTGCGTTGAACTTCATCAGAGGTTGGAACCTTTGTAATGTGTTCGGGGTCATGCGAGGCTCAGCTTTGATGGCTTGCTTTATCTGGAGGTATTACGTATGAAACACAACATTTGAGTGCCATTGTTTTCTCATATCATTTGAGTACCATGGGGTAGAAAACTTTGCGACAAGCGGTTTGAATGGCTCTATGTCGGGGAAGGTCGCTCCTTCCGGCATCTCCCAGGTAAAAAATGCAATGAGGCCCAGGAGACAACTCAAATTAAATTCATAACCATGATCCTGTGCTTCTCGACAATCTACTTCCAACTGATTAACTAGGTACTTTTCCCAGTTCATCTATAGGCCTTCCATGCACTTCCCTACGAGGTCAACGACAAAGATGGTGACCTACGTAGGTCGGTTCTTTCTTACTAACTTTCCAGTGATTAGTTGACATGCGAGGTGCATTGCGCCACTCTGGATGGAAGCTACCTTGTGGCCTCTTGTTACCTTCTCGACATCACCATAAGTGTCCTTGATCTTCCGTGCGGGTGGGCGATCTGTGTATTTTCCTGGATAAAAGTCATGCGAGTCAGGTCCTTGCATACTCAAGCCTATGATCCTGTGGATCAATGTCAGGTCAACTATAATGCGGCGGTCTAGCCATAAGTAGCCGCCATGGTAACAAGATAGTAGCAGCTTGACACATGCATTGACTTCCTGGTGTCTTCTAAAATGTGGGATCTTCATGACATTCAGTAGGGTGGATTGCGCAAGGTCCATAGTCCACTGTTGAGGGATGATCTTCGAGTTCTTCTCTTTTGTTCTAGTTAGGTACTTGTATGGGGTGATCATACCATAGACCTTGCGATATCCAAGGTTGAAGTCACTAAACTTCAATGCTACGATCTTATCCTAGTCTGTTCGAACTGCACGTATTCCCTTCGGGAGGTACATAGTGACCATGGTGTACTCAAAATCGCGTGGTACACTATCACGATTCACCGCTCCAACCAGAGGCGGGATGTAATCGGGAAATATTGTTGGAATGAGTTTTGCATTTGTGAGGTCATATTTATGCTTGGTTCTCTTTTCTGTTGATGGTCGGGATGGTCCAGATCCATGAGCAGTCGATGAAGAGGCTTGTAGTCCTCTCGTCGATGATGCTTTTACACCTGTAGACATCGACATGACTCTTTCAGTCATGAGGTCAATCAGAACTTCTTCAACAACTTTCTTTGCAGCGCTCAACTCGTTTGACATACACACTTGGGGTTGGAAATCTTCGGGTTCAAGGAGCAACTTAGACACTGCAATAGGATAGAGGGAAATAGCACAATGACCACTGTGTAAAATCAATAAGTCTGCGAGCTAGAATTCACGGTTAGCAAAAGTGTTCTCGGTGCATGGCGCGACAGGATAAATAGATAACCCAGTAACGGATCTCTTTCAAAGGGTGAGAAGCCTTCATTAACTCTGTTATTTCCATTATGGCATAGTCCAATGGTCTGGTGGTGAACCACAAATTCCTTTATGCTCGTTCAGTGGGTCGGTTGAACGGTTATATTGGCCCCAATGACTATATTGCTTTTCCATGGTGAAGTGCCATGTGACATTGTTCTGTTATCCCGGTGAAGCTCCAATTTTTAAAAATTTCCTTCTACGAAGTTCCCTCTGGAACTTTCTGCAACTTGTCGATCCTATCTCTCTTCTTACTTAGATTTCTAGCCTTCTTCCCAGTGAGATTCATCTCGGTATGCCTTTTTCCATTCTGATTCTTATCTTCTTTTGGCATAGTTACTTCGTGCTGTTGAGATTATTTCCTAATATTCGAGGATGATCCTTCTTCTTTATCTGGAATAGGTACTTCAATCTTATATGGGTATTCTAGTGTTCTTGCAACTTCGACATCCGAGTATCTAGTGTTAAATAGCTTCAATCTGTTCTTATGTTCTTCAATCAAGTGTGTGATCCTTCTAGTCATGAATTCTTTTAACTCTTTCTTCTGTTGTTCTAAAACTTACTCTTCTTATTTCCTTCTGGCTTGATCTCTTTCAATCCAAGGTTTTGCGAGCAACATGGTAAATGGGGTGTTGTTCTCAATAAATTTAATAATGTCAAAATCTTCCTCTGTCGAAGTTCCATTGGCATTCATAGATATCTGGGTGAGATCTCCACATAGGTTTATCAGCTTTCCTTTGAATAGTCTTATTCCTCCTAATGAAGGAATCATAACAAGCCTCCCTATAGCTTCCCAAGTTCTCTCTATCATGATATTTACCTGTGTTTCCTCATCTAGAACACAGTCAATGTCGAAGTCTCATATTCTTGTTTCAAGGCATTATTTTGCTTTGAAGATCTCTGATAAACTGATATGTCAGTGATCATTCAGGGTTTCTTTCATATGTAGCAATACTTTTTCTAATTCTTTTTGGGGTCCTACCATAATCTCAGTTTTGTATTTTCCTTAGGGTTTTCTTGTCTCATGTTCATTTCTTCAAGATTAGCAATCATTCTAGGGAAATCCAATACTTCATAGTCCATAACTTTGCAACAAAGACAACTAGGTCTTTTCCCAAGGCATTCCTTAGCAAGTTGTCCCGGTTTTCCGCAACTGTAACAAAGGGTTAATCTTCTCTTTCTTTTAAATGATCCCCAGCCTTTCCTGTACTGCATGCTAGGATCATGGTAGCTAACCTGCAAAAATTTCTTTCTAGGATCCTGCATCCACTTGTTAGTCCAAACATTCTTCCTATGCATAGGTATAACATATCTTTCACTATTCTTATCAGATCTACTCATATCAAATCTTCTTTCATCTATTAATGCCCTAGTTTTCAAGCTAGGACAAAATCTATCAAACATACCTAGATCCATACTATTGAAACAAAAAATTTCACTTATCTTACCTCTACAGAGCACAAAGCTTTTAGATCTAGAAATTTTAAATATTTTTACCTTTATCAGAGCATAGAGCTTCCAGATCTTACCTCTTTTAATAAAAATTCTCACTTTTACCTTTCTCAGAGCACAAAGCTTTCAGATATTACCTCTTTTCTTCAGATCAGACTTATTTTCCTTAGCATAGAGCTTGTCAAACTAAGTAGAGTACTGCACACTAGAGCAACAGATCTACGCACAGAGATTTCACAATTTCAGGTCAGATCTTTGCACAAAGATTCTTCTTCCTCAGTTCCCAGCAATCACAGTTTCAGGTCAGATCTAGCAGATTCAAGAACTAAGCATATTTACATAAGCCAAATCTACATTCATATACATCATTAGCACAAAGCATAAACAAATATATCTATCTATATCAAAGAACTTAGCAAATAAAGGCATAAATACATCAAGAGATATTGCACAAAGCAGAGAAGCACAACGTGTACGTGGTTCACCCCCACCCTAGGGATACATCCACCAAATATTCTTATTTATTAGTTTCTTCAATAGGTTACATGCACAGAGCCTCAAAACCCTACTCTGCATAGGACAAAAGATTTGCGCAGCTCGCTAGATCCTTCTTCCCCGAGATAGGATACAACACCAAGCCTTCTATAGTCACTTGCACTTAGCTCTACAAGATTCACACAGTATGCACAAAACACTTGCAATCCTTCAATCACATAGATCTAGCACTTAGCCAACTGCCTGACATCACATAGATGCCCCTCCTTACATTGCCTAGACATATATTTATACTTTACAAAATAGGATTAAACATGGGTAAACCCATGGGCCAACATCCCATACCTGTTACATAATCCCAAATCCCAAAAAGGACCCAAAAAAGGGGTCAAGATCCCGCAATCTCTGCTTCGTCTTGCGCTCCTCCTTCGACAGGCTATCGAAGTCCCAAAATAGGTCAACTTGACCAAGGATCTCCCAAAACTTGGTCAAGGGCCAACAAGTTTCTGCAATAGAAGAATTAAATGATCTTAAAAACTTGTCTATTGATCAACTCCTAAGAACTCTAACTACATATGAAATGAAAATTATAAAAGATAAATCCATCACTAGATAATCATATTTTAAAGCAGACAAGAATACTGATTCAGAATTAGATGATATTGAGGCAAAATTTGTGAGAAGGTTAAAGAAAGGATTGGGAAAATATCAAGGCAAGATGCCCTTCAAATGTTTTAAGAAATATAGTAAAAAGAAAAGTTTGTGTGCAAACAATGACGAATCCTCATAAGACATAGATAGTGATTCATCCTACGAAGACAAAGTGAATGATTTTATGCTTATGGATATGGGAGATCTTGATGATGAACACACAGGAGGTGAAATGGATGATGAAGAAGCTGTGGTGGATATGGAAGGTGAATTAATCAGTTCTTTGGAATAAATTGACAGACTCAGATTTAAGAAGAGAAAACAAAAATAGTTGTTGATACAGTTTAAAATGAATGGTAAAAAACCTGATGAATACTTTGGCTTACTAAAATTGGATTTAGAAGAGGCAAAGAAAATAGAGGACATTCTGAAGCAACAGTTATCAGAGAAGAAAGCGAGATGTGAAGCCTTAGAAGAAGAGATAGTAAAAACCAAAAAACAGATGGAGAAGTTTAAGGCATTGTATCACCAAAATCTGTCAAGTATTAAAGCCTCAGAAGGATTAACCTCCATTCTAAATCAGCAAAGGAATCCAAAGTTGAAATATGGCTTGGGTTATGAAGAAGGATCAAGTAGTGATCAGCCAAGTAACACAGAATCCATCAAGTTTGTCAAATCTACAATCATTGACAACAACCACTCTGTAGAAACAGAGAAAGATAATCAACCGCCAAGAAGGAATGAAATAAAAAGTACCATAACCAAATCTGTAGATCAAAGAAATAACAAAAAAACATCTTTTGGTCAAATAAATCATCAACATGGAAGAAGTAGACTTGCTCAAAGAAGACAACCATTTTCTAGGTACAAAGGATTTTTCTATGGATATTGTTTTTTTTGTTCTAACTTTGGTCACAAAGTTGTAAATTGTTCTTTAAGATTTAGATATGAGAAATCAAGATACTCAAGGAATAATTATCTTCCACAACAAAGATTGAGACAACCAAGTAACAAACAACCATAGACTACAAATCATGTGATGGATAGGAAAAAGATGCAGGTTTAGCATAACAATCATTATGATCTGTTATTCAGTGAACCAGAATGTTACACCTGCCATAATTATGGACATAAAGCTACAGACTATCGCTTAAGGAACTATCAGCCAAATTTGAATCCTGTTGCTGAAAATTTCAAGGTTTGGAAGAAGAAAAAAGATGACTAGTGTGGATTAGTGTTATCAGCCCAAAGACAAAATAATCCCTGGTATATTGACAGTGGATGTTCCAAACATATGACTGGAGACAAAAGTAAGTTTCTAAATCTAAGTGAAAGAAAATCAGGGAATGTAACTTTTGGAAACGATGCACTAGGAAAAATAAAAGGTAAAGGAATGGTAAGTCTGAGTGATGGAAAAGGGAAAGCTCAAGATCTGTTGTTTGTATATGGTCTAAAACATAATTTTCTTAATGTCAGTCAAGTCTGTGACCTAGTATGTGAAGTTGTTTTTACTTTTAAAGATTGTAGAATAAAATCTATGAATTCAGAACAGCTGGTTGAAAAAGGCATAAGAACATAAAACAATGTTTATGCTTTAAAAGAAGAAAAAAGAAGAATGCCACTTAAGCAAGTATGATGAAAGTTGGCTATGGAATAGGAGAATTGGACACCTAAATGTTGATCATATAATCAAACTTAGAACCAGTGGGGCAGTAAAAGATATTCCAAAGATATCAAAACCATATGATTCTGTTTGTAAACCTTGCCAAATAGAAAATCTTACTCGAACACAGTTTAAATCTAAGAACTTTCCTTCTACAAAAAAACCTCTTCAGTTAGTTCATATGGATTTATGTGGACCATCAAGCAAGGAAGGTACAGGAAAATTAAACTATTTCATGTTGATTATTGATGATTATTCTAGACTAACGTGGGTTTCCTTTATGAAGGAAAAGTATGAAGCATTCAAAAAATTCAAAGTGTTTAAGGCTCTAACTGAGAATCAAACAGGAAAAATATTGAAGGCAGTAAGGTCTGATAAAGGAGGAGAGTTTAGTTCATGGAATTTCAAAGAGTATTGTGATAAACATGGGATAAAAAGAGAGTATACTATTCCAAGGACTCCATAGCAAAATGGAGTAGTTGAGAGGCAAAATAGATCAGTTAAGTAGATGGAAAGATCAATGATGAATGAAAGGAATATTTCTCAGACATATTGGGTGGAAGCAATTCATACATTTGTACATATTCTTAACAAATCTCATCTTAGGCCACACAGTGACAAGACTCCTTATGAACTATGGTTTGGAATACCTTCTTCAATCAAGCATTTTAAAGTCTTTGGGAGTAAGTGTTATATCAAGAATAATGATGAAAATATAGGTAAATATGATGACAGGGCTGATGAAGGTATCTTCTTAGGGTATGCTACAAACATTAAAGGATACAGATGCTATAATAAGAGGCTACATAAACCGGTTGATTGTATTGACATAAAAGTTGATGAAGAAATACCAGTACGAGATGTAAGCATTGTTAAATCAACCACAGAAGATATAGTTGAAGTTGAAGATGAATATATCCAAGAATCATAAAGAGAAGACTTTGATTTAGAGGAAGATACAAATACTCAGACAGACTCAAATAAGCAGACAGGAAAAAAAAAAAAAACCACCTCCCAGAATTATTAGAAAGAATCATCCTGAAAATCAGATAATTGGAGATATGAATAAAGGAGTTCAAACAAGAAGGAAATTGATTAAAGACTCATAACAATATCAAATTGATTTCCTATCTATGATTGAACCTAAAAAAAATTATGAAGCAAGAAAGCATGACGATTGGATTAGAGCTATGAATGAAGAGCTTGATCAGATTGAGAAGAACAACACTTGGGAGATTGTTCCTAGACCTAAAGATAAGAATGTAATAGGATACAAATGGGTATTCAAGAATAAAATGAATGAAAAAGGAAAAATTGTTAGGAATAAAGCCAGATTGGTCTATAAAGAGTATGCACAAGTTGAAGGACAGGATTTTGATGAAACCTTTGCACCAATGGCAAGATTGGAAGCCATCGGAATGTTTCTTTCATATTCATTTCATAAGAACTTTAAAGTATATCAGATGGATGTTAAGTAAACATTTCTTAATGGAGGTCTAGAGGAAGAAGTATATATGGAGAAACCTGAAGGATTATCAATGACAGATAATCCTGACTATGTCTGCAAGCTAAAAAAGGCCTTATATGGACTGAAACAGGCACCACGAGCCTAGTATTATAGGTTGAACAAATTTCTATAGGACAAAGGGTTCAAGAAAGGTATTGTTGATAGTAATCTATACATTAAGTCTGAAGGTGGTGATTTATTAGTTTTTTTGGTTTACGTAGATGAAATTATTTTTGGATGTAATATTAATCCAATTGTTTAGTGGTTTGCTAATTCCATGAAAACAGATTTTGAGATGTCCATGATAGGAGAACTGTCATATTTTCTTGGTTTACAAATAAATCAGAGTTATGCAAGGTTATTTATCTCTCAAGAAAAGTATTTGAAAGAGATGTTGAAGAAGTTTCAGATGGATGATTCCTCTCCGGTTAGTACAATTATGGTGGTTGGTTGCAAGCACAGTAAAGATAGTATTTCACCTGATGTTGATCAAAGAACATATCGATCAATGATAGGAAATATTTTGTACATCGCAACATCTCATCCTGATATAATGAAAGTTGTTGGAATGGTAGGTCGTTATCAGTTCACTCCTAAAAAAATGCATTTAGCAGCTATCAAGAGGATATTCAAATAATTGAAGGGCACAATGACTTATGGTCTGTGGCATCCTGGAAATCAAAATTTTCAGTTAACTTCTTATTCAGATGTTGATTGGGAAAATTATGTGGATGAGAGAAAGAGCACCAGTGGAGGTGCATTATTCCTGGGTGAATCGTTAGTAGCATGGCTTAGTAAGAAGCAGGGATCTATTTTCTTATCAACTATAGAGGCAAAGTACATTGTTGTTGCTACTTGTTGCACTTAGATTTTATGGATGATACAAACTATTGCATATATGAAGGTAGCTTATACTGATCCCATCCCACTTCACTATGATAACACCAATGCCATTAGTGTCTCCAAGAATCATGTACTTCATTCAAAGACTAAGCATATACCAATAAAATACCATTTTCTCAGAGAACAAATTACAAACAGAGTTGTTCAGTTGAATTATATTCCTTCCACAGAACAGATAAATGATATATTTACTAAACCATTAGCAGCGACCCCATTTAAATATATTCGTCAGAAGTTGGGGATCATATATTCTTTTGCCTAATCTGTTCACTTTGTTAAGGGGAGTACTTTTTGAATATCTGTCATATTTTTGGTAAGTATTGTAACAGCTCAGGGGGAGAATATTTTCTTTGACATTGATGTCAAAGGGGGAGAAAATTTATGGTTAGTTGTCTAGATGCTATAGCAAATCAGTGCAGTCTAGATGCTAGAAAAAATCAGTCCAGGTGAAACCTTTCAGGGTTTCCATCAATGCCAAAGGGGGATATTGTTGGCATATCTTTCAAGAAAATAATGTGCATGTCATTGATGGCAGGAAAAACAACGATGACACTCAGAAAATTGATGGCAAGAAAAACATTGAGGAGAACAACAATGAGGACACTCAAAAGAGCGCAGAGGAGGATATTGGACCTCAGTCGTCGAATCAGAGCGTGAAGGACAAGCATTCGTTGGATTTAGAGGACATGTGGCGAGAGATCATCATTTTGCTAACTCGTGAGATGGAGAAGTCAAAGGTGAGAGTTGTAGGAACTCGCGATATGAAAAATCATGAAATGATATGAGTCGTTGGATCTAGAGGACACATGGTGAGAGATCAACATTTCCCTGACTCACGAGATGGAGAAGTCAAAGGTGAGAGTTGTAGGAACTCGCGATATGAGAAATCACGAAATGATATGAGTCGTTGGATCTAGAGGACACGTGGCGAGAGATCAACATTTCGTTGACTCGCGAGCTGGAGAAGTAAAAGGTGAGAGTTGTAGAAACTCATGATAAGCAAACTCATGAAATGATCTGGGTCGTCGGATCACCGACGATATGGACCATTGATCTGATATGAAGTCTGAGTTCATAAAGAGGAGATCTTGACCGTTGGATGGAGGAATAAACTGGGTCGTCAGATCTAGGAGAAGAACATGTGCCATGAGAGGATATCCACATCAGCAAGGACAGCTACAGACCATGTCAGCAAGGACCACATCAGACAGGAACTCACAAAATCCTGAAATGTAGAAGGTGATCACAAAAATTGAGTCACGGGAAATATCAGACCGTTGATCTAAGGTGATTGAATTCAGGAGTTCGGGAATCGGAAGAAGGAAGGTGCTCTAACCTCTGACATCGTAAGTCATGAAGTAGAGAAAATTTTGAATGCTTGGCCCATGGTCATAGCCATGGTCACATTAGAAAAGGAGCTAGCATGTTGCTAAGCTCCACCTCGGAGTTTCGCGAGTTTGGAGTTTTGAGGCAACTCATAGCAGGAGTTCGCGATATGCGAAATCACGACTCACCCCTCTTGCTTGGTCGTTGGTCATAGCTAGTGGTCACATTAGCCAAAGAGAAGGGAAGGAGCTAGTGTTTCTAGGCTCCACTTCAGATTTTTGTGAGTTGGGAAAATCGAGGTGACTCACAGTCAATCACCTGAAACGTGAAATCGTGAAACGAATTTTGTTTGGTGTATGGTCACAGCGAGTGGGCATGTGGGGAGAAACACACCCGGTGCTATTTCACGCAATTAAAGTTCACGAGGAACATATTTGATAAATCATCAAGTCTTTGTGTGTTTAATCCAACGATGTTGATTATCTCGGCAATCTGATCGAAGGGTTACTGTTTCACTTCACGTATTATTGGTTAGTTACAATTCAGTTAACAAAACTGAATCATAGTTCTTGAACGATTGGCAATTTGGTTGCTTAGAAGTTTCTCTTGGAGATGCGAGGAGTAACAAAATTGATGCACTTGTATAAAAGACAAAGGTCATGACTGAGTTAGGTTGGTTGTTCTCACTAGAATAATGAGTTGAACTGGGAGAAAGGAAATCACAATATCCATAGTGTGAGATCAAACTCGGAGATGAGAAACAGAAGTTGAACAGAACAGAAAAGGTGAAGAGAGCAGAATGTACACATACCAAAGAGAATGAGAGGAACATAAAAAGAACAGATAGAAAGAGACAACAATTCAAGCCAAGTATGAATAGAACAGAAGAATAGTGAAGCAAAGAAGAATTGTAGAACAGAGAAGAGTTGGTAAGAATCGATATATCTATATTGTTGGTTATTCAATCATTTATTTATAATCAGGGAGGTAGGGAGGACTATAGTCATTTGTTATTCAAGTTGGTGCTTGAATAATGGAAGTTTTAGCTTTCATCTAGTTGTGGCTAGAAAATAGGGTGGCGGGGTGGTGTTAGGGAAAACACAGATTTTTTTGTATGCAAGTCGGTGCCTGTATAAGTGGAAGTAGGTGATTCCATCTAGTTGGTGTTGGAACACTCAGGGAGTTGGTGCTTCCTTCTAGTGGGTGCTAGAGAAACCACAGAGTTGGTTCTCTCAGCAATTTGTAGCTTGTAAAACAGAGGTGGAAGCCTCATTTTGAGTTGGTGCTCAAAGATAGATGATGTACAGAACATAAAAGACTACCTATCATTCGAAGAAGAAGAGTTTTTCTCCCTTTATGGGTTTCCTCATGAAAATCTATCTCTATGTATATCATATGTGTGATTGATGTTTATTATTTATGTTGTTCATATCTTGTACAATCTTGATGGCCACTTGGAGAAGATTGAAAAAATGTTTTAATAGATATAATATTGTTTAAGCACAGTAACAACTGATTCACTCCCCCTCTCAGTTGTCTTAGTAATTTCAACATAATTCTCCTAGCCCGTCTACAAATCCAACACCAACACCTCCAGTAGCTTCTCATGTTGTTGATGGTGTGATTGGCACTTTTCATGTTGAGACTTAGTCCAAACAAGCTAGTCATTCCAATACCAAATCTACTACTGCTAATGTACAAAATGTTACTCCTCCAACTCCTTCTCCCAGTAAAACCTCTGAGGTTAATACGATTCAGTCTACACCTACTGGTAAAAATAAAAATAAAAAGAAAGGGAAGGGTAAGAATAAACAGGATACATATAATAATCAACAATCTGATAAACCCAAGACTCAACCTGTTGATGATAAAGAAAAGCGAAAACCTAGTTATCCTTTCCTTATCTGTGGTGAGGACCATTATATGAAATATTGTTTGAGACATGATGAGGTTACTAAGTTCCTGCAAGGGACCAGGACACCTCCTACACCCGTTGTTTTCTCACAACCTTTTCCTTCTCAACAACAGGCCCAATTGGTTATTCATGACCAGCCTTCTCCCTCTACCACATCTTATGTACTTGTTTGTACTAGTGACTCCAAGAAGAACAAAGTTGCAGTCACTACTTAGGCCAAATATTATTCTCCTTCTAAATAGAAATTTGATGATTCACCACCTCCATTGGTTCAACCTCCTCAATCGACTTCACCTCCCAACGGTCCTCTTCATCTCAAATGACCGAGTCTAGATACAATTCTTCGTCCATCTACTCAGGGCGTCATTCATAAGTTTTCATTTAACCCCCATGCACGTGCCGCTCAAAACTACATTATTGTAGAAGATCTTGCACAGCCACCTTCTACGATGTCGGCTCTCAAAGTCCTTCAAAGTTGTCCTACGCAACGGAAGGCACTGCTAAAAGCTATTGATGGAATCAATCCCACAGACATGAACTTGATAATATTTGACTTGGAAGATCACATTCCAAGGATCCCTCATCAATTAGCATTTCAAATACAAGTCATTGTGGAAAATAAGAATATTTGTCAAACTATTGTTGATGAAGGAGCTTCGAATTGCGTCATGTTCGTCACTTGCTGGAAATATTTTGGCTCTCCTGCCCTTACCGAGTCAGACAATATTTTAAAATATTTTAATGGTATAGGGTTTAAACCTTATGATGTTCTTCCTTCATTATCTATTGCGTTAGAAGGAAAAGAGGTTACTGTTGAGGTTGAGGTGTTTGATGCACCTCTTTATTACAACCTTTTACTTGGTTGTAGTTGGATTGATTCTATGCACGCATTTTTTTCTACTCTTTTTCATGTGATATGTTTCCCTCACCAAGGTAAAATTGTTACCGTAGATTAAATCACTTTATTTAGTTCTGATTCATGCACTAGTAACGCTCCATTCATAGCGAAAACACCTCCTAATTATGAGAATGTCAGTGTGGGTCTTTTAAAGGATTCATCATTAATGGGTACTTTCTCCATTCCTCCACTCGATGTTCCTCCTCCTTTTTCTGCTTCTATTAACATGATTTCAACTATTGTTGGAGAAACCCCTGAATCTTATGACCCTTGGATAGTACCTAGCTTGGATGATTGTCTTCGTTATGGAGACCAAATGCCTTTAAGTCTAATGGAATTGTCCTATCAAGCTATTTAATCGAAAACTCCTTCTCCTCGTTCTCTCTTAGATACGTCTCCTGATTTGTTTCATGTGGTATTCCACACTGATGAAATGATCATGACATTTATGTCCATGGAAGATACCCCATGGGATGATGGGAATCAATGTTCTATCCTCTTCTTGGAGCCCAAGACTATTGAGAGTTATCAACGGATTTTGAATCTGTCTACTGTCATTACTATTCCCCCTGTTCCTGAACCAACACGTGATGTTTTGTATGAAGGGAAATTGTGAAATATTTCACCCACCATCCCTCTGGATATTTTGATTAAGCCTGGAATAGTGGAAATTTTTCATATCGGTGCATCATGTTCTCTTGATGAGATATGCACTTACAAGGCCCTTTTCCAAGAATTTAGTGACGTTTTTGCATGGAGTTATGAAGAAATTCCTGGAATTGATCCAGATATCATTGTACATGAAATTAAGACATACCCGGGTGCTAAACCCATTCGACAAATACTTCACCCAATACATCCATGAAAAGTCGTTGCTATTAAACTCGAATTTGAAAAACTTCTTAAAGATGGTTTTGTCTACCCTGTAGCGTTGACTGATTGGGTATACACTCTTGTTCCAGTTACGAAGAAACAAGGCACGATCCCTTTTTGTGTTGATTATAGGGATATCAAGAATTATTGTCCCAAAGATAATTATCCAACCCCTTTCGTTGACCAGATCATTGACGATTGTGGCGGGAGTGAAATATTCTCTTTGATGGATGTATTCTCTGGCTATAATCAAATCAATATTTTACCCGTGGATCAACATCAGACTGCTTTTATTTTCCCCTGGGGTACCTTCGCATACCGTAAACTTCCTTTTGGTCTTAAGAATGTTGGTGGGACTTTTCAATGCGCTATGTCTTATGCTTTTCATGATATTAAGCATATTTTACAACCTTACCTTGATGAGTTACCGATGCATTCCATGTGTCACCAAGATCACCCGACACACTTATGATCCATTTTCTTATGGTGTCGATAATATCGCATATGATTAAAACCACAAAAATATGTTTTTTTTGTGTGGATTCTGGACGAGTTCTTGGCTTTATCATTTCTACACATGGGATTAGGGTGGATCCTTTGAAGCTTTAAGCTATTCTCAATTTGCCTCCTCCTTCTACCTTACGCCAACTCCAAAGTTTGCAAGGGAAGGAAAAAAATTTACATCGATTCATTCCCAATTATGTCGAAATAACGAAAGGTTTCACTCAACTTCTTAAGAAGGGTCATATTTTGTATGGGACGACGCTCCAAACAAATCCTTTGAAGCTTTGAAACTTTCCTTAACTCATACACCACTCTTATTTCCCCCCGATTATAGTGGAGATTGTTTCTTATACTTGGTTGCTTCGGACTCTACCATATCCATGGTTCTAGTCCAAGAGGATGATTTGCATGATGAACATGTTATCTACTATTTGATTCGGAGTCTCACAACCACTGAAACCAAATATATGCATGTGGAGAAACTGGCCTTGGAAGTTGTTCAAGATATTCAACATTTTCGTCATTACATCTTATTACGCAAAACCACCATCATTTTCGATTGCAACCCTATGCAACATCTCCTTACACGCCAATTGTTGGGAGGGAAATACTCCAAATGGATAGTGATTCTCCGGGAGTTTTATTTGGAGTTTGAGCGATCCAATTCAAAGAAATATTTGTTTTTTTTCGAATTGATATGTGACCTTCCCTCCACTGAGACAGAAACTGTGGCAGAAGATTATTTTCCTTATGAGTCTCTCTTTCTGATCAGTTCAGATGACATCTGGTATGGAGACATTATCATTTATCTCCAAACCCAAAAATTTTGACCTGATCTTTCTCGTGTTGATCATCGTCGAATTTGGTATCAAGCCCGAAAATATATTATCCTCAGTGATACCCTTTACCATCATGGTATTGATTTCGTATTTCGATGATGTCTAACCTATGATGAAGTTGGGAAAGATTTAAATGACTTTCATTTTGTAGCATGTGGTGGTCATATGTCTGGGTATGCCACTACCCAAAATATCTTATGAGTTGGTTACTTATGGCCTTCGTTGTTTAAGGATTGCATTACTGTCGTTCAGAAATGCCACGCTTTTCAAATGCATAACAATAAGATTCAATCACATCCTACTCCTCTTTACCCTTTAGTTTCCATTGGTCCATTCTCTAAATGGGGCATTGACTTCATGACATGTAACCCTCACTTGGACAGGGGGCATGGATACATTATCGTAGTTGTGGATTATTTCACTAAATGGATCGAGGTGATGCCTACATTTGATAATACTGGGAAAATTGTAGCGTTGTTCATATTCAATCATATCGTCACTAAGTTTGGTGTCCCTTAAGCCATCGTCACTAACCATGGTATCCATTTTCACAATTTCATGATGTTTGAACTTACCGATAAGTTGGGTCTTCGACATGGAAACTCAACCCATTACTATCTCCATGCCAATGTACGGGTTGAAGCAATCAAAAAAGTTCTAATCACTATGCTTCGACGAATGGTACGGATTCACAAGTCAAGCTAGTACAAAATGTTATTTTCATCATTATGGGCCTTTCAGATGTCCATTAAATCTTCCACAGGGTTCAAACCTTTCTAGTTAGTGTATGGTACTGAAGTTATTATGTCTATTGAATGTGAAATCCCATATTTGAAACTAGTTGTCGAACTTCTCCCTAACACCTCAACCGAGGAAGAACATCTCTTGTATTTGATGCAATTAGATGAGATTCATCACGATGTTGATTTAGTCATAGAAACTCATAAGAAGCATGTCAAAGGGCAATACGACAAGCATGTCAAACCACGTGTTTTTTCTGATGGTGATTTAGTTCTCCTTTACGAACAATATCGTGACTTATTAGCGGTTGGTAAATTCGAGCCCATGTGGTGTGACCCTTATATCATTAAACGAGTGTTGGAGAAAGGGGCTTATGAGTTGGCGGATTATGATGGAATTTCTTTGGGTGAACCCATAAATGGG
>ML839459.1:21499-34062 GCA_009831015.1 Picea engelmannii | reverse complement strand
ATCCATCAATGTTTCTTTTACTGAGAATGGTGTTGTAAGAGAGAGCAATAGTGAGACCGTGTAGAGCAATCCTTTGGAGAAGAAAGGAACTGGTAGAACCCGACCTTCCAGAAGGTGCGTAACAATATACAACTGTGTACAAATGAGGTGGGCATGCCCCATGCTCGTGTTATGTAACTCTGAAAAAAAAGATGACGGAATTGTTGGTGTAGACAACTGTAGCGCCCTCGGGGGCGGTAATGATAAAGGCAGAAGACAATTCTGCAACGGAACATACTCTGAATAATAGGCAATGATCGCGGTAATAAGCAGCGACGATGATGTGGGCGTTGATGGCCCTACCAAGTTCAGAGGTCTTCGGCAAATGACAAAAATAACTGCAATAGTCGCAAAGTAAGACCCACCATAACATGAGAGAGTGTTGGCGTCAAATGTTATGGGGGCCAACGACAGCAGGGAGCAATGGTGTTTCACCCTGTGTCGTCCGAGATCTCTCATTAAAAAATAGAGAATGAGAATCAAGATACTGTCGCCCTTCTGGAAAAGTGTGTTGATGTCGACAAAAGGGGGACGCAACTCCTAGAAGCAAAAGGGCTCCGTGGAATCTACTGAGGTGAGGAAGTGGCAGAGGTACATGGACGAAGTCAAGAAGTGGGATGACTCAAGACTGCCCTTGGCTGGAGGATGTATGAGAGAAACAATGGCCGCAACCGTGTAACAAGGTCAAGTGTCAGGGGGACGACAAGACCGGTGCTAAATTGTGCCAGAGGCGGGACAAGGTGAACAAATTCAGAGGGTAGAGGTAACTGACCTGTGGAGTACTCTGAAGATATGGACGAGGCCGTCAAGGGTAAATGATAAGTAATGCTCCAACCAAGGGTGACATGGGTTGCGTATGGCCAAAAAAAGGAAGTAAGTCGCCAACGGTAACGAAAAAAGGAAATGACTGAAAAATAAATGCGTTTGTACAATAAATAATGAATAATTTGGGAAAAATATACAAATACATAAACGGGTGCCCTAGTGTGAAATCAGTGCCCCAGGGAGGGCAGAAATTTCTTGGAAACAGATGAAGGGTGGGGGCCCCATTGGTGAGTTTTTGTACGAGGTAGGTGAAATGAAGATAGGTTCGCAGATGGGCAAACTGATGGTGGATGAGATGGAGGGTTCATGATCCTGTGGGGATGCAGGTAAAAAGAATAGAACCATAAAGTGATGATCGGGGAGTCCATATGGGAAAGCTAGCAAAATGAGGAGAAGGAGTATGTGGTTAATCTGCAACATAATGAAAGACTATCGGGACTCCCATCCCTAAAGGGTAATGGAGAACAGCATGAGTGTCAAAAGTGCCAAAAGGTGCTATGAATGGGACAACTCATGTGGGTGAGAATGCTACCAGGTTACAGCACCGAAGATGCAAATGGAGGTGTGCGTACTGTAGAGCCGGGAATAAGGATCCTAAAGGCCAATATCAGAGGGTGTGACTGGAAATGTAAATGCAATACAGTGGGATAGACTACATGCCAGTGCTGAATATATACCTGAAGGGATGATGTCGATGACCGATGAGCAAGTACCTGTGCACATAACAACCAAATACCCAAAGTGAACAATATCTGAAGCGAATCAAAGATATGAGCATGTATCTGACAAATGTGACTCTGCGCGTGCGTACCTGACCATGATATGGAAAAAAGGTGCCCCGGGGGCCTAGGACGAAAAGTGACCCAGGGACAGTCGTGATGTAGGCGGCGGGATGTTGATCCTGTGGCTGAAGATCGTTTGAAAAATGGACACCGTGGGCTCCCGGAATGTTGAGTGGAAGTTTGGAAAAAGGCCTATATATAGCTGTAGGGCCCACATTGCCACCTCATTTGTACCTGCTGCTATAGTGACTGGACGAGCAGATTGCAGAGGATATTGGGTGATTCAGGGAGCACGAGGTATCCAATCGACGGTGTGTGAGTTTCAGGTTAGTGGTCTGATCGTCCTGCATAGAAATAGTTTTCTAATTTTTGGGCAAGGTAGGTACGGGGGGCCGTAACGGGGGTTTAAGAGGTTTTTTCATAGGATGTGGGCCCGCATGCACGGGCAATTCAGTGGAAGGCGTGCATAAGTGTGCGCCTGTCCATAGAATAGACGCGCATGGGTGCGCGTGAGTAGGAATTTAAGGCGCGCCCTAGGAGCGCGCCTGTGGGGTGGACATCCACGCTCGTGAGCGCGGCTGTAAGCTTGGACAGGCGCGCTCGAGAGCGCACCTGTGTAATGAACAGGTGTGCTCAAGAGCGTGCCTGTGGAATGAACAGGTGCGCATATATGTGCACCTGTGGAATGAAAAGGCGCGCACATGTGCGCGCCTGTGTAGTGAACAGGCGCGCACATGTGCGTGCCTGTGGGTAAAAAAACCGTGCCTTTGAGGCAAGTTTAAAGGGTAAAAAAGGAGTCTTTTTTATGCATTGGATGGTTGCATAAGTTGATATAGGACTCTGTGTTGTGTGCAGGTGGCCAGCAGTGACTATGGATGTTCGGTGGCGTGAGCGAGACTAGTCGCAGTTACGAGATGTTGTGGCCAATGCAGGGCCTGAGGTGCGAGCGGCTTTAGAAACCTGTGGGTTGCTAAAGTTCTTCGAGTGTCCATTGATACGGACACATGATTACTTACTCCAGTTCCTACTCTGGATGTGGAGTCTGGATCTTCACTGCTTCCTCGTGCGAGGAGAGCAGATCCCCTTCACTGCGGTGGGGGATATCTATTTTTTGACTGGGGTTCCCTTCCGGGGAACGTCGCTGCCGGCAGAGCATGTGCTGTCGAGGGATACATCCCTGTGGGAGTTCGTCGGGCGATATTTCTCAGGCGACAACTACATGTCGGGGACTGTAGTGAGTGTGAGCGGTCTGGATTCCATGTTGCATCGTTGCATAGCGGCGATGATTGTTCGTGTGTATGGGTCACTGGCGACCCAACGGATCAGTGGTGGTCAGCTGCTGGTGATGGAGAGGGTGGTGTTGGGTCGTGAGCGCTTTGCATGGGGGATTACGCTGCACGCGCGGATGATCGCGCAGTTGGATCGATGTTGATCCACAGGTACCGGGGAGTTCGCGTTCGGCTCGATCCTGGTAGCCTATTTCTTGGAGAGGGTGTCGATGTTGTGCCCGAGGGTGCTACTAGAGGCACCAGGGGTACGAGAGCCGCACTTGAGGTGGTGGTCATCAGTTTTGGTTCGCCACAGTGGTGGCTAAGGTGGCCATTATTTTACGGCGCAGGCGGCGTAGATATGGCGGCATATGCCGCAAGTCATACTTCAGTATCCTTATGCTGGGGTGGACTTCCGAGGGGACCCGGACATGGTGTTGCCTCCTGGGGAGGTTTTCGACCATCGAGGTATGTTGTGTATTTGTATGTTAGCTTTTGATATATCAGTTCATATGTCTGATGTATAGACACTGATACGATCTGTTGTTTGTTGCTTTGTGCATGTGCAGATTTGGCACCTCGTGGGCGCGAGGTGGAGTTGTATAGAGCGTCGGTTCAGCGAGAGTCGGAGAGACCACCGTGGGGAGGTAGGCGTCAGCGAGATGAGGCCGCGAGGCGCCCAGCAGAGCCCGAGAGACCGGCGAGGAGGCGCCGATTTGATGACCCTGGAGCAAGGCCATCTCATGCCCCTCCGGCGGCAGCCGGAGCTGATGTTGATGACATACGTCGTCGTCTAGAGACGGTGTTACAGGACGTGCCTGAGGGCATGTGGATCCGTATCTAGGATGAGGGGTTCCTGGAGCAGTGCATTGGATTACCGACACCATGGCAGGGGATAGTGCGACGAGCAGCTGTGCTTTCCGCTATGACTAGTGGACGCCTGCCGCCAGGGCAGGAGGGTCCTGCAGGTGTTCCACCACCATCGCCTGGGGCAGGTGGGGGTGGGCCGCCACCTCCTCCTGAGGGAGGAGCAGCTGGGGGTGCGATAGAGGCACCCTGATGTATGTATATTGTATACTTTTGTGATTTTGTATATAGGCTGGTGAGCCGATTTTGTACCGAGGTGTGGCACTGGCCTGCGGGCATATGTATTTTTTGTATGTAAACAGTCGGATGGATAGGTAGGCCTTGATATATATATATATATATGAGTATACATCTTTTGTGATATCCTGGTGTTGTTTACATGTATTTTTTGTTGATGATGATGATGTCTTTTCTATCTATATGCTGTGACAGGATGTATGGGATGTTTTATGTATGTGTAGCTTGATGTGATATATGCCAATCTAACACCATGTTAGCTATTTCATCTGTTGTTTGATTCAATTGTCTTGGAATATGTGTAAATGTAATGGAAAAATGTCGAGATAATAATCTAACCTGCAGGTATTTGCGAAAGAGGCATGGATCGCGTACACGGTACACATTGTTGAGCTGGACAACGACTAGTTGTGAGTCGAGGAAGACACTAAGGTGACGAATATGATGACGTTGGGCATCGGTTAGGAGGCCAATGAAAGCAGTGTATTCGGCTTGGTTTTTGGTTGCTGGCCCTAAACATATGCCGCTTGAATGTAGCATTTCATGTGAAGGGGTGTAGAGAGCCCAAGTAGCCAAAGTGAGATTTTGTGTCCAACGACTGGCGCCGTCGGCGTAACCAATGTGGTAGATTGGTGAAGGAAGCATCTGTCAATAGCACAAAGGATAGTTTAGATGAGAGGGGTGAGAGAGAAAAAAAGATTAAAAACACTAAACAAAGAAATGACCTAAAGTAGTTTGACTACGTTTAAGCAAAAAATTTCTTGAGGTACAACCCGTTGACGGGTTCCTTGAGTGAGAGGCCTTCGGGGGAGGCCAGGTTGTATGTGCCTTTGGTGAGGCAATGTTGGATGATGTAAGGGCCATGCCAAAGTGATTCGAACTTTCCGTGGCCAAAGGTATCATGGGAAATATCATAGGCCAGGACGAGGTCGCCTTTGTTAAATGAGCGAAGGTTGACATGGCGATCAAAGGTAGCCTTGGATCATTTTTTAGCTGCCTCGTTGTTCTGTAATGAAGATCGACGATCTTCATCCAGCGACTCCAAGTTCAGCAAGCGCTGCTCCATTGGAGCAGCGTCAGGTAATAGCTCAATTGCAGTGTGAAGGGTGGTAATTTCGCACTCGATGGGAAGAGTTGCCTCGATCCCATGGACTAAATGAAATGGCGTGAAACCTGTAGCGGTCTTTACTACCGTTCGATAAGCCCATAGCGTGGAAAATAACATATGATGCCAATTGGTTTTATGTTTATTAACTGTGCGATGTAACATGGTCTTGAGGACTTTGTTCACTGCCTCGACCTGTCCATTTGACTGAGGGTAATATGGTGAGGCGAACTCGTGAGAGAAGCCTAACCGAGAAGAGAGTTCGACGAAGATATCATTCTCAAAGTGTTTCCCATGGTCGAAAATGATTTGGAGTGGTACAACAAAACGGGATATGACGTGGTTAAAGAAGAAGTGCGCTGCAGTGTCAGCGGTGTTGTTGAAAGTGGGCATTGCTTCGGCCCATTTGGTAAAGTAATCAACGGCAACAACTATGTATTTGTGACCATTGTTGGATGGGGGATTACAAGTAATAAAGTCGATGCCCCATTTGCAAAAGGGGTCGGCCGTAATGACAGGGTGAAGAAGAGCGGGGGGAGCTCGGGCTTTGTTGGCATAGAGCTGACATTGCTCACAACGTTTCACGGCGTGAATGCAATCGTGGAACAAGGTAGGCCAAAAGTAACCGGCTCGGGTGATCTTTTGAGCCATGGAGATACCTGAAAGATGGCCCCCACATGCGTCGTTGTGGCAGTCATTTAAGACTCTGTCGGCCTCGTCAATAGTCAGGCACCGTCGAAGAATGGTATCGATGCCCCACCGATATAGGATGTCTCCGATGAGGAGATAGCGAGGGGCATGATGGCGAATACGCCGATGATCATCTCGTGATAGATGGTTACCGAAATTTTGAGTTCGTAGGTAGACGAGGAGGTCACCATACCAAGGATCATCTGAGGCGATGTAAAAGAGATGTTCGTCGGGGAAGTCGGTGTTGACAGGGGCACTAGTGATGTCAGAGGGAAGGGCCGTGACAAGTTCGGCGAGAACGAGGGCCTTCTTACTCTTAGGTGTTGAGAATTCGAGGTCGTATTCCTGTAGGATAATGATCCATCGAGCGAATTTGTCGTTAACTTGGTGACGGCTGAGCAAATATTGCATAGGGTTGGAATCTACGACGACTTTGGTAGTGCGAAGCAGAATATAATGGCGCAGTTTCTGGATTGCGAGGACAACGGCAAGAGCAAGTTTCTCTTCGTGTTTGTAATTCAAGGGTGGTCCTGAGAGGTTCTTACTAATGTAGTAAATTACATGTTCACGATTGTCATCTCCGAGTTGGACGAGGACGCCGGCTACTGATACAGCTGATGCTGATACGTAGAGGATGTAGTCGTGGTTGTAGTCAGGTGCACTAATCAAAGGTGCATTTGAAAGCGCTGCTTTGAGATCGTCAAACGACTGTTGGGCATAGTCATCCCAGTGAAAGAGGATGTCATGACGAAGTAAGCGAAGGAAACCATGTGCGTGTATGGTGTAATCTAGAACAAAGCATCTGAGGAAGTTAGCTTTGCCCTGTAGACTCTGCAGTTGTCGTAAATTCAGAGGGGGTGGAATTTCGGTGATGGCTTTGACTTTGAGGGGGTCCACGATAATACCACTTTGGGAAATGATAAAACCGAGGAGTCGCCCAACGGTGACACAAAACACACACTTGAGAGGGTTCAAGTGGATGTTGTATTGACGACACCGTTGAAAGATGATTCGTAAATCATCGAGATGTTGGGTGCGTTTCTTGGATCGAGCTGTGAGGTCGTCCAAGTAGGGGAGGATGATTGCAGCTAGATCGTGAAAAATGTATGTCATGGCCCGCTGGAAAGTTGCATCGGTGTTTTTTAGGCCGAAGGGCATGACACGGTATGAAAAAGTACCCCACGGGGTAATGAATGCAGTTTTATATTGATCTGCTGGGTGAATCTGAATTTGGTTATAGCCAAAGAATCCATCCATAAAGGAGAAAGCCTCGTGGTCGGCGCAATCGTCGATAATATGATCGATGAAAGGCGTTGGAAAATTATCTTTTGGACATGCGTTATTGAGATCACGAAAGTCTGTGCAGACGCGGATTGTGCCCTGTTTTTTGTCGACGGGTACAGGGTTGGAAACCCAGGATGTGTAAGCGATGGGGTAAATAAATCTGGCCGTATGTAATTTGTCTATCTCGGCTTTGATAGCCGCGACTTTGGATGGGTGTAGCGGTCGTTGTTTCCGGCGAACAGGGGTGATGTCAGGCCAAGTGTCGATGCGATGTTTGACAATAGATGGGTCAATGCCAGGCATCTCCGTGTATGACCAGGCGAAGATATCCCTGTATTCTTGAAAGAGGGCTTTATATGCGGCAATTTCCTGAGGAGTGCAAGCAGCTCCAATGATGAGTTCTTCGACTACGCCACTTTTAATGGAAATGTCGATTTTGATGGTGGGGGAAATGTTGGCCATGTTACCTTCTTCAAATGTGTCAGGGGCTGGAATGGGATTGTTGAACCAATCGATAGGCCCGGATGGGATAAAATCTTTGGTTTCAACCGCGTAAATGGGGTTTTGATTAGGAGGTATGAGGGCTTCTTGTGGGAGGAAGAGTGCACGGTGATGTAGTGTGTCCCAGGGAGAGTCTGGGCATTGAAGATCTTCCAGTATTTCCTCGTCGCATTGGAAATGTCAGGAATATAAGGGGTCATGAGGAGTGATATCAGCGCTAGTGTGTTTTCCCCCTGTCGTAGAAGTGAGGGGATTGATGCTAGCGAATGATGAGGGTTCACTCGACATAAACCATATGTTGAAATACTGAGGGGTACCCGTGGTGGTTGGATGGAAAATATCCATAGGGGGATGAGCAGGAGAGTTGGGGGGGTTACGGGGTAAATCCTCAGAGATGTCATTAAAGAACCATGGAGGCGTTGGGAGTGCCTCGGGTTCTGGAGAAATGATATGGAGATCCGCGAGTGATGAAGGAATGTCAATGACTGTTGCTGCGGGTTGGTGATGCTGGGTCAATTGTCGTTGCCTGTATGCGAGGATCATAGGACATCAGTATGTATAGTGAGTCGATGAATTATAGAGAGAGCAAGGTCATCTCATACGTTCATTGACTGTAGTGGTGACATAGCGGATGTCAGTGATGTTGGATGAGGATGTAGCATGGCGTGGGTTGTTCTAGACGTTCTGGCGTACTGCCGCTAATGTCTGCCGAAAGCGTGGCAGTGTTGGGCAGTGATGGGTGTAATGGCCATATTCCGAACATATAGCACACACAAATTTAGTCCTCAACCCTTTACTACTGGAAGGCGTGGTGGTAGTAGTGGGACTAGCAGTAGTGACGGGTGTTGTGGGAATTGGATTGGGAGGAATAAAATTCCGTAATTCAGGTAGGGATGGGCAATTGTTAGTTTGGTGACCCTCTTTCTCACATAATGCGCAAGGTGGTGGGATGCGTGGAGGAAGTGGAGCTGAGGGCTCTTTCTTCTTTCTCCTACCCCCAGCTGTAGCAGGGGGGGTAGGGAGTATGGGGGTACTGGGGGTGAGGACGGGAATCGTCATGGGGAGGCCTTCCTGTGGGGGAAGGGATGGGCAAGGGACCATCTCAGGTGGATGTAAATACCACACTGGGATTGCTAACACCATATTTGGTAGTGTGAGTGTTGCGGCTACCTGAAAAGCTTCTATACTGGGTGGAGGGTAAAAGAAGGGAATTTGGGTGAGGGGTTGGGGGAGTGTCTCCAAAATGGGACTATGCCCCCGAGGGGATGTGGATTCGTGGACTGTCGAGGTCGACGAATGCGCAGGAGGCTCTGGCTGGAGTGGTTCTGCGACTACTGAGACGTCAAGAATGACGGAAGCCTCCTGAGGAGGAAGTGTATCCTCTATGTGAGTTCCGTTGGATGAGACGACGCATACTTGATTAGGGGGAAGGAGTGGCGGTGCTCCGTGGTATGTCCCTAACAAGGTTGGATCTTTAAAAATCCCAGGACCCATCTCGACAAGTGGATATGCGTCTTTATTGGTGTGGATGAGAGGAAGAATGTTATCGAGATTGGCAGATGGATTTGGCTCATAATGGGAGACTTGGTCGATGGTCACAATCTTTCCGTTGTGGGGGAACATGATGGTCCTAAAGACTGATGATGTGAATGCCTTCATAGCATACATGTAGCTATGTCCAAAAAAGATATTGTAATCGAGTTGAGCGTCGATAACTTCAATGTCAATGAGAATCGTTTTTCCCCCAAGTTCCACGGGGACATTTTGGAAGAGCCCTTCAGGAGATGATGGTCTTCCGTCATAAGCTCGCAATGTGATGGCGGATGGTATGAGTTCCGGGGAACCAAGTTTGTGCCATACTGTTTTGGACATGATGCATGTAGATGCTCCTTCATCGATGATACACCGATGGACGGTGATGTTCCGTATTTTGACTGGTACTTGAATAGCGATCGTGGCTGGAAGACGAGGTTCGCAGCTATCAAGGTCAAAAGTGATGAGTCGAGTATCGGCAGGGTCGACTGCCCCCAAGGAAGAAAGTAGTGATTTCCACTGTGTAGGACAAGTCTGGAGGACTTCCAGGACTGACATGGCAGTCGGGGATTGAGCTAAGTCGTCTACCAAGCTGTAGTTATGTTCTGCCCTAACCTGTGGATTGTGAACATTCTTGTGCAAGGGGATGCGAGGGATGCGTAATGGTGGTTTGGCAGAAGGGCGAGGGATCATCAACGGGGGTCCCGTCGGTGTAGGGTTTGTTTGTGGAGAGATGGGAGTAGACTCAGCTGTTGTAGGATACTGACGATTGCGTGTTTGCAGAAGAACTTCTTCCTCACTGGTGAGGAGAATTGTCCGTTCTGCTGGATTGTTGGGGTTATGATATTGGCCCGCCTGAGGTGGGGGATGCTACGTGTCCTGCTGGGTGTTTATGACACCTTGATGTGGGATAGGATTTTGTAGCACGGTAGGAGAGGGTTGTTGCACGTATTGTTGTTGTGCCTGCTGAGGGGCAGGTTGAGCTGGGGAAGGGGGAATGCTCCCGGATTCTTTCAACCTTTTGAAATCAGCGATTTGGGGGAAATGGTGAGTGTAGTGACCGAACACGCCACAAAGATCACAAGGGTGGATGGTTTTAATGTTATTCTGCCCTTGGCGTTTGTTGTTATTGCCCTCTTGGGGGTTTTGGTTCCCTTGATTCTGGTTGCCCCCAGTGGGTTGGTGTTGTGGGGGTTGATTCCCGCCTTGACCAGGGTTGTTGTTATTTTTGTTCCGTCCTTTCTTCTTAGCATTGTTCGAAGGGTTGGTTGTGTTCAATTGTTCAAAATTTTGGTATTTTTGAGCAGCCGATGGTTGAACAAAATTTACCCCCGCATGTGGGTGTGGGGGAGCCATGGGTTTTGGAGGACCAGGAAACGGAAAATAAGGATTTTGAGGTGATACCGATCCATAAGGTACATAGGAAGGCTGTGTGCTTTCACTAGTACTATAAGATGATGTTGATGGAGTATCGCTATTTGGAGGAATAGGTGGATGTATGGGGGGCGCCGGTGGTGGTCCACTGATGGGTGGAGGTATAGCAACAGGATACGGCTGTTGATAAGGGGGTGGGGGGAAATAAGGATTGCCCCCATAGGCCGGTGGGTATTGAGGTGTTCCATACATCGGTGGAGGTTGGGGTTGTGGACCATGGTGTGTGGTGGTACCTATTAGTCCGTCTGCTGAGTGAGACATCCCAGGTTTGTCCTGGCCAAATGGCGTAGGTTTGGGAAGATCAGGAAGTACTGTGTATAAGTATCCTGATTGTGCGTAGATAAGGTCATATTGTTGGGCCTTACTAATGGCTTCCTCTTCAGACTGAGGGAAGGTGGAAGCGACATCTTTTCCAAGGAGTGCGACAAGTGATCGAGGAAACCAATCAAGGCACTGTTGCTTGGTGGTTTCTGCTTTACACAAACTACGTCTCCTACACCACTCATGAATGTGGTCAGCGATGTGAGTGGCTGAGGTCTGTTTGAAATTGGATAGTAGTTCTAGACCGTTGTCATGGCGGATGGGTAATTGGAAAAATATCAAGAAGGCTTTGGCCAATGACTCAAAGGTCGTATGTGACCCTGATTTTTCTTCGACATACCATTTGGCTGATGGGCCAGTAAGTGTGTTCTGAAATAATCACAGTCTGACGGAATCATCCATAATTCTATTAGAAGAGCACCATAGATGAAAAGTCATGATGTGGTTGGTAGGGTCATCCCCCGCCTTTCCTTCAAACTTTGGTATGTCTGAAGGAAGTTTTGTTGGCATTGCAGGCCATGTGGGATCATGCAATATAGGATCATTGGTGAGCTTGGTGAGATCCAGTATGTTGAGAGAGGCCAAGTATGGCATCTGTAGTGGGGTGGGAATGTTAGTTCCAGCCATCGTATGTTGTGAACTTGATCCTTGATGGGGACTAGGTGGGTTGGTTCTCCCTCCTTGAGAGGAAGTGGGTCCCCCGCTTCCGTGCAAAGGAGAGCGAGTGAATGTATGACCTTGGGAAGTGGACCCAAGTAAGGTATAACCAAGAAAAGATGACCCTAAGATGGTAGCACTCACAGGAGTGTGTGAAGGAGGTACCGATGAGTGGGTACGACCAGATACTCCCCCTAAGATAGGTGGGAGATTGAGCAAGCATCGTGAACGACAGGGGTTCTATGGTTCCCCAATGATGTCAAATTGGTTGTGTGAATGTGTGCACAAAGTGGTGAGAGAAATATAGGAACAAGAATCTTTGTTGTAACTGTTTACACAATATATATATCAAAGTCAAACTGTAATCAGATGTGCATCATACATAACATGAGAAAGAAGCATATATATGGGTAAGAGGGTTTTGTCCGTGTGGGGGAATCAAAAGAAAGCAAATGCTCGTGTCCTAGAAGACGTAACGTCCTTCCTCTCAAATAGCACTGGACCTTCCAATATCTCTTAACAGTGGGGTCTGAAGTCACCGGAAGAGACACTAGTGAAGGGTGAAGTAACTGGTTATAATGAGGGGTAGAGGGGGCAATATCCCGAAAGAGCTGGCGATACTTCCCAATAGCCACACAAAATCCAATCAAGGTGCGATTGCAGCCCACAATCGCCACCTGGGTAGATGTCCTAAAATTGATTACTAGGTACCTCGGTCCAAGTGCGGCATTTAGATTTTTGGCCTAAGAAATGGGTCACGGGCTGGATCCCGTCCAAGAGGTGGGTGCCTCAAGGGGGGACGCACAGAACAACCGAACCTCGGCCTTCGACCCTTCACGGGTATCTCCCTGCCTTATGGTGATTGGAACACTGGACTTGGAGGATTTTGAAGTTCCCTATTTGTCAACCTCTATGTTTGAAAATGTGAGAACTAGATAACGGGGAGTTATTTGGATGCCTATCCCCGAAATCCTACCTAGACTAAAAACTTCTTTTGGCACCTCCTGTGGAGGAAAACTT
>ML839458.1:25409-43026 GCA_009831015.1 Picea engelmannii | reverse complement strand
TATAGTACACTCATCACTTCACTTTATTATTTAAATAATTTCTTCTTTGCAACCACTTTGACTACTTTGACCTTTTGGGCCTTCTAGATGACTCATGAGGGTTCTCCAACTTCACATGGCCATAACTCTCTAACCGTGAGGAGTTATGTGACGTTCCACATACCACCTGAAATGGAATGACATGTAATATCCATATAGAATAGTCATACCTTAAAATATATCAAAAATATACCATTATCCATCAAACAAACTTGGGTCCATTACCCAAACCTGGGTTCTACAACTTCACATGGCCATAACTCTCTAACTATGAGGATTTATGTGGCGTTCCACATATCACCGGAAATGGAATGAAATGTAATGTTGTAACCTAGGTATGCATCCCTATCTCTCCTTTTTCTTTTCCCTATACCTTCATCATTTTTTCCTCTTTGGGTTGGTTAAGTCAGTTTCCCATTTTTTGAGTGACTTGGTTCTTATTCGCTTCTTTCCAGTTTGAGTCTTTGCGCATTTCATTTTCTGTCTTTCTTGAAGGATGAAATATATGTTGTATTTGGTTTGAATTACTTGTCATACTATTTTCCATATATTGATCTCACAACAGGTCGAACAAGCAATTTTGTATGCACGGGAAAGGCCCGTAGACAAACACAACAATTCATAATGATCATTTTCGGGCCCGGATTGTCAAAACAAATAGGGTAAGTTTCAACAGTTAAGATCCACTAACAAATCAGATCAACGACTCTTGTCCATTCAGGGGTGTAGAACCACACAAAGTTTAAAATCAAGAATTATCTGAAGTCCCGAACTCCCGAAGTATTTAACACGACTTAAGCTCGAGTTAATTAGTGACAAGCACCGACTAATCACTTCGGAGATTTTCCTTTGGGATATTTTCATACTTTACATCTAGAAACTCCCAAAGTGCCAAAGAGCCGAAGTCCCGAAGTACCGAAGACCTGAAGTGCCGAAGAGATGAAGTGCCAAAGAGTGGAAGTTCCAAAGAAAGTCTAGACCATCCATCAGAAGGGACACGTGGAAATAGATATTTCACTTCAGATATTTTCCTCTGGGAGATTTTCATGCTTCATATTCAAAACTCCCGAAGCCTGAAATTCTAAAAACCTGAAGTGAATCTGGACCGTCCGTCAATGGGGACACGTGTAAATATATCATTCACTTCAAATATTTTCCTTCGGGAGATTCCCATGATTCACATTTGAAAATCCCGAAGCCCAAAATTCCGAAGAGAATCTGGACCATTCACTGATCACGACACGTGGTGACAGATATCCCTCTTCAGATATATGACATATGGTCACCAAGTCACTTCGAATCCATGCCACTCTGGGAGGAAACATCAGAGCTGAGTAAGTAAAGGACTCCTAAAGACCCAAAGTAAATCTGGACCGTCCATCAACAAAGACATGTGACACTCATCAACCATGACACATGGCACTCATCGATCGTGAAACGTGGCATTCATTCCATTTCATTTAGTTGTTTCATTTTCCCATTTCCACGTGACACGTGTCACCCTTCTTTCCATGACACATCAACAGTCGTGACATCATATGATGTTAGGCCACCACGTCAATTCAGAGTTTTTCCTCCAGAATATTTTCATGTTTCACATTCAAAACTTCTGAAGCCCAAAGGTCCGAAGTGAATCTGGACCATTCATCGATTACGACACATGGCAACAGATCATTCACTCTAGATATTTTCCTCAAAGATGTTTTTCATGTTTCACATTCAAAACATGCGAAGCCCGAAAGTTAGAAGTGAATATGGACCATTGATCCCAAGTTAACGAGAACCATTGATCCTTGCAGTAGGTAAAGTCACCCAAATCACAGATCGTCATCAGATTGATGACCACACTCCATTGCAAGGATGTAAACTGCTCGAGTGTTAATTTTCCTAAGTGGTCCCACAATTGGAACCATGGTATTGTTGGAAGGGTACATGACAATTGGTGATATATTGCGGGACCAAAGGTGGTATGGATCCAAACCACCCTCAAAATCTCCCGCAATCAGGTGATTAAATGACACATCACCACATCACCTCCACTCATTCTACTCACTACCCTTTCTCCTCTCACCTTTCGCCACTTGTTCTTCCACTCACCTCCCAACCTATATACTCCTCTCTCTACATGCCACCTGTATCCTTCACTACACGTCACCAACTCCATACTCCCAATATCTCCATCGCATTCACACCTCCTCTCACTTTTGACATCTGTCTTCACATGTCATTTACCCTTGCATCCACTCATCCCGCCTTCCTATTGGACACCCACCTCCACGTCTTCCTGTTCACAACCAGTTCATCACACTAAAAGTGAGGATAAAATTCAAGTACAGTCGAGAATAACTGCTCTTAGCTTTCGAAAGCTTAGACAACAGACAGAGAGTTAAGTCTCAGTCATAGGTCGACGCAGATTAGTTCCAGAAACACTTCAAAAATCTCTGCTCATACAACCGTTTATCTCCAATGGCCTCCAACAGCTCGCAGGCATGTTGTTACTCAACACATAGATCTATTTTTTCACTTCGAGGCTTATTTTCGGCCATTTCATTTCCTCCAGTGCATGCATCACTTCTGTCTCATAGACAATATTATCTTTATTTGATTAATTCCCACATTTTCCCGGATTAGATGCAAGATTGGTCTTCTGTGTGTGATAAGAACCACTCTTGTTGATTAAGTCGAGTGTCTTAGTGAAGTTAATAATTTGATTTACAAACAATTATCTAAATTGAGGTCTCAGTCCCCTAAGGATGAAAGCCTCTCCAACTCTTTAAATAGTTATCTTTTGGATATTGTAAAGGTCAGATTTTTGGGGAAAGAATAGAAATACATCAGACTGGTTGGACCCATTCTATGCATGGATTAAATCTCTCTACATGGTGAACATACTCTTGATGACAATGTTTCGTTCAAATCTTTATGTGTTTTTATTCTTATCTTGAATACAGTTTTTGGTTTGTGCAACGTATATTTCATTTCCTTTCAGCCATTGTATAACTTGTTTTCATTGATATGCAACCTGTCAAAAAACTAATGCTTTGGTGAAGATTTGTTTTATTTGAAACCAATGGGAGTAACTATTTTTTTGATGCATGTTTAATGTCTTAAAATAATATTTTAAGTATTGAAATTCTTGCAACAGATTGTTCATTGAGTAGTATGTTGTTTCCCCCTGTTTTTCTATTATTTTACTGGTTTGTCATTAGTGTACCACCAGCCAAGGAGAACCATCATCCCTATCATTCTTCCAAACCAACCATCCTTTTGTCTTAATATAACAACCCTCTGACCAACCAACACAAAAATAAAAGAAAAAAATATTTTAAACTGATAGGTGGCCTAGATTTTCCCTTTAGCAGTAAGGTGTAGACCTTATGACCAACATGTAATATCCATATACAATAGTCTTACCTTAAAATATATTAAAACTCATACCATTATACATCAAACAAGCTTGGGTCCATTACCCAAACCTTTGTGCTACCAGACTCTCTCCAAGGGTTGACATCAGTCACTAAGGGTTGAAATCACTCTACAATATCACTCTCCAATGGTTGACATCAATGACAACCAAAAATCCATTCCAACTGTCCATCAACCTAAACCAACTATTTGACAGATTTTGATCATGTATCATTGCTTTGGTTGCCTCAACAATGGATTTTTTCTTCCTCTCTGCAACCCCATTCTACTGAGGGTTATAAGGAACGATGTACTCCCTCTTGATACCTACCTCAATACATAAATAATTGAAATCCATGGAGGTGCACTCTCCTCCATTATCTGATCTCAACACCTTGATATTCCTCCTGGTCAGGTTCTCAACCTTAGCTTTAAACTCTTGAAATCTCACAAGGACTCCATCCTTGGTCTTCAAGAAGTAAATCTTTGTCTTCTGAGAGTGATCATAGATGAAGAGAACATAGTACAAATATCCACTCAAGGAATAAATAGTCATGGGTCCACAAACATCTGTATGTATCAAGTACAAGATCCCCTTAGATCTAGTGTCACTGCACGGAAAGGACCCCTTGACATTCTTACCAAGAGCACAACCTCTACAAAACACCATCATGCTCGATATGTATCTCTGGAAGGCCTGTCACCATCTTCACCAAAGCAGGAAGGGATTTATAATGAAAATTAGCAAGTCTCCTATGTCATAGCTCACTCAAGATGATAGTATCATGTAATAAGGCCTGGACTGGTCGAACGATCAATCTATACAAACTGTTTTCTTGAACACCAATCACCTGGGCATAATCCATGTGTGAGTTCTTGTGCCAAGCAAGAACTTTTCCTTCATAGAAAGTAACCTTGTAGCATTTATCCTCTAAGGCAGAAACAAGGACAAGGTTCCTTTTCATCCCAGGTACATATAGTACCTCACTTAATTGAAGAGGTATGTCAGAATCTATTTGGAAAGAAGAAGATCCAACTCCCTTCACAGTATATCTACCATTATCACCAAGTACAACATGCAGACACGACTCGTTCTCCTTCAATGTAACCAGATCTATGATCATAGGTGGCAGTAGTTCGACTCCTAGTATGGAAATAGGCTCTTGTATATTTGATCACTTTTGATGTAAAAAGGGGTTGGCAGAAGCAAGGAATTTTTTCTTAATAATGTAAAAATATTTTGAATCTGAATGAAATACAAATGCAGAAGTCCAGAAATTTTCAAGACAAATATTCTTATGGTGGTGGCTTGAAGTCTCTGCTCTAGTATTTGTATGTACATATTGTTTTCTCATTCTTCATATGCTTTTCATATGTTTAAATTGAAGATTAAAGGGTCTGAAATTCATCTTAATAGTGCTTTAGATTCAAATGATTTAAACTTTTTGCTTCTTTCTTAACTTATCAGAATTCATCTTTCATGGTGCTATGATTTGGTTATATGTTTCATTCTTATTTCACTCTACACAACAAATTTAAAACTGAAAGTTTCATCACCTACTTAGCCTTTGTTTCTTTGAAGAGTTCCACCTACCATCCATTATTTTTATTCATTTTGAAAGGTTGAATTAATTTCTTAAGAGATCCTTCTCCTTCTTGCTAGCAAAACTCTATAAAATTCTCTTCAATCATCAAAACCTAGCCATCAATCTAGTAAGAAAACCTGTCTATTAGAGACTAAGTGACAAGAAATATCCCTCTCTGAACTGAATAAGATAGTTTCCAGTTCTAAAGTGGTTTTGTGGTTACCTCTGTAAGTTGTTTCTTCAACAAAACAATTTAATCAATGATAACACCTTCCTGTGCAAAAATTAGTCCCAACATTCAATGGGAAAGTGCTAAAACTAGCTTGACAAGGAAAATGGAAGGGGTTGTTTTTGCAGTTGCAACAATAATGTGACGGCTAGCTTGAAAAATGATGGAGTATCTTGTGCAATGGATATTCAGGAACACTGCTCTAATACCATGTTGAATTTTTAATGCTTAGCTCAAGAACATGTATTTTCTTTTCAATTTAGCATGAACTTGAACAATAAACAATGCAACAATACAATATGCAATAGCTATAGCAACAAAGATCACAAGAAGAATAACCATGCACAAGACACAAGAAGTTATCCTGGGAAAACCCTTCTCAAACAAGGGAAAAACCAAACAATCCTTTGCTATAGAGTCAAGATAAGATCACCCTTTCACCACAAACCCTAGCACACGCAAGAGGGTGCTCTATGACCAAGACGACTAGCACCTAAGAGAAGTGCGCATCAAATTTCATATATCCACAATGTGTGTTGTTAGAATGAGATATGATCCACAATAGGGATGTATCTCTCTTATAAATACATGACCTAACTCATCAAATAGATGTGTCTATTGGCACAATAGGTTTGATTTGTACAACTCAATAATATAATTAATCTTTTACACAATATTAATTATCTTTACATGGTGGGTGATCCGGATTATTTTCGGCACAAAATACGAGCGAAGATATAATAAATAAATGCACAGAGATATCGCAAATACTCAATAATATAACATAAATGTATCAGATATGAAACCATAAACACGGATATACAGTAATACACAATCTCTATTAATGAAAGAAATGTACAGAGACTATAAAAATACAGAGTGAAAGATTCACTAGAATGGTGGCATCTTATCTATGAGAAGAGATGTGATAGCTACTCGCATTTGCAAGAAGATGATTACAATGAGGCTTTGAAGGCCTTTTTACAACAAACAGGAGTGCCAAAATTCCTAGATATACAAAAACCTAACCCTAGGAGATGAAACACCAAAATTCATGTGGGCCTCGTTTGGGTAAGTTAGTACATCAACTTCCCGGGGTCGTAACTTTTGCATACGATCTCCGTTTTAGGCGTATGACAGCTCGTTGGAAAGGTATGGTCTAGAAGATTCATTTTGGGGGCTCAATGATGCCTTTTCCTATCATTGATAACCTATATCTCAGAAAACCTTCATTTGGGCCCTCAAAATGGCCCCAGAAGTTAAAAACTGCTAAAAATAGTAAATTGCCAGAAAACTATTTTGAGCCAGTCAAAAAAGGTGGGTGGCCACTGATATCCACCTGGATCAATCCTCCCTCCTTAGGAAGAAATGGTATCCATTGCATTGAGTTTCTTGGGGAGAGGGAAAAGCGTTTGCTGAATCTGCATCTTGGTGAGTTGCTTGCCTTGCTGGAGACGTCGTGTTGATCAATTTGTGGAAGTTTGTCGTGAACTTGTTGAGGCTGAGGTCATTCAACAAGTCAGGCTACATGAGAGGACAATGTGCAGAAGGAATATTTGGGATTTGTTGCAACCTTGTTGACTTGATTTTGTTTGATAGAAGGTGCTTGGGGCAAGGCTGTAGTGGTTGCAGTGTCCTTCTGTTCTCCTTTTGAACAGATTGTGAAGAAGATAAGTTTTGTAGTATGAGATACTACCTTGCGACACTTTTTAGGTGGAATAGTAGTTGGAACTACCTCTGGTATTCTATAGAGATGACCCCCCATAAAAAATATGACACTACGGGGTCGAGACTCATAAACAACATGGCGCTTCCACATATATGGTTGGCCCAAGATAACATCACAGACATCTAGTGGGGCAACATCACATAATACCTCATCCTTGAAGGGTTGGATGCTGTATGACAATTGACATTGTTGGCTGACACGAAGATCTTGTCCTTGGCGAAGCCACCCAATGTTGTATGGCTGTGGGTGTGGTGTTGTCGACAATCCCAACTGTTTGACTACCTCTACTGAGATGAGGTTTTTCTGGCTTCCACTATCAACAATAAAATGCAGTGGGGTCCCCTTCACCCACATCTGTGAATGAAAAATTTTGTCCCCCCCTTTAGGATCTTTTGGTTCTTTTGGTTGAATTGTTGTGGTAGTGACAATAGAAATGGGGTCTGCGTCAATGATCTGTCCTTTACCAATATTTTCAGAATCAGATTATGAATCAGGGTTCGGCTCCTTGTCTTTGATCTTGGCCACCAATGATTGTTTTGAGCGACATTCATCAGTGTTGTGTCAGGGGCTTTTGTGGAAATTGCACCATTTTCCGGTTTCCTTCTTTGTCTTCCCGTGACCCTTCTTTTCCTGTGTCTTGGATTGGTTTTCGGGAGACTATTTTTTAGGGACGTCTTTGTCATACTTCGGTTGTTGCAGATTTGCATACCTGAACTCTCATTTGTTCTGGTGCTTAAATTTCTGCTCGATTTTAACAGCATATCGATAAGAAGCACCGAGTGATGAGATGTCCAGAAAATCAATTTCAGTCTGGATGTATCTGTATAGAGCCCCACAGTATTTCAGAACCAAATGTCGCTCAAAGTCTTTGATACCCAGCTTGGTGCACAAGGTATGGAAGGTATTGGTGAACTCTAGAACTGCTTGGCCCTTGTCTTTCCACAGTGTGGTCCATCTCATGTACTGGTCCTCATAGTTGCCAACAGGGTAATACTATTCCTTTATTGCATCCACAAAAAAATCCCAAGTGGGATCGGCCCCGTATATTCCAGACTCCTCTATGGAACTTTGCTCCCAGTAAGTTTCCCACCAATGTTTGACATGAGGGAGAGATTTAAGGAGTGTGAAGGTGATCTTTTCTTTGTTGGAAAAATTGTGAACAGAGAAATAACCTTCTAGCAGAGTTAACCATTTTTATAGGGCTTCTGCATCTATATGTCCTTCAAATACAGGAATATCAAAATTAAATTATACCTTGAAAGGCGAGGTGCCTCCAAAGTGGCCACTTGATGAAGATGCGCCTGACACTATCGACAGGCATTGAAGGATGTGGGAAAAATTCTGCATCATTTCATCCCTCTGTCACATGAGAGCTTGCTCAAGAAACAAATTGATAGGATTGTCTACTCTGTCGTTTTTCTTTTCTTCTTCCATTGAGGGTTTCTTGGGTGTGCGAGAGAGGATTGTCTTCAAGAGAGACAAGCTCGAGACCCAAATTTCTATACTCGGACCTCATTGGGGACATGCACTGAAAAATGATCAAGAGCAGCCTACTCTAATACCATTGATCCAGATTATTTTCGACATGAAATGCGAGTGGAGATATAATAAATAAATGCACAGAGATATCACAGATACTCAATAATATAACATAAATGTATCAGAGGTGCAACCATAAACATAGATATACAATAATACATGATTTCTATTAATGAAAGAAATGTACAGAGACTGTAAAAATACAGAGTGAAAGACTCGCTAGAATGGTGGCAACTTATCTCCGAGAAGAGATGTGACGGCTACTCGCATTCGCAAGAAGATGATTACAATGAGGCTCTGAAGGCCTTTTTACAACAAACAGGGATGCCAAAAGTCCTAGAAATCCAAAAACCTAACCCTATGAGATGAAGCGCCAAAAGTCACGTGGGCCCCGTTTGGGTAAGTTAGTACATCAACTTCCCGGGGTCGTAACTTTTGCATATGATCTTCGTTTTAGGCGTATGATAGCTCATTGGAAAGGTATCATAGAGGAGATTCATTTTGGGGGATAAATGATACCTTCAGCTATCATTGAGAACCTTGATCTCAAAAAACCTTCATTTGTGCCCTCAAAATGGCCCCAGAAGTTAAAAACTGCTAAAAATAGTAAATTGCCAAAATTGCAAGAAAACTATTTTGAGCCAGTCGAAAAAGGTGGGTGGCCATCGATATCCACCTGGATCAGTGGGGCCGACTTGTACCCTTCACAATACAAAATTAGTTTTTTACAATAATCTTACTCTTAGACAATATAGAAAGGGATCCACACATCCTCTAGTGCTCTACCACTAGGGACAAGTCCACATGTGCTCAACCACAGGGATGCCACTCTCAACAGATTAACTCAATTAAATCCATAGGAGTACAATCTGGAGATCCATCTCAAGTTGACTCAACTAAGTCCATAGGAGTCTGACAAGAGACTGTATTAATTCATCTCAACTCAGTCCATAGGATCATGACAAAAGACCACACATGTCATCTCAACTCAGTCTAGAGGAGTATGAATCACCCATCACTTGGGCATTCTCACAGATCATATTAACTCAATTCAGAGGAGTACGATATGGAGAATGTCTCATGAAGCTGTAATCATCAACATGGTCAAGAAGCCCCATACATAAGGTCAATAAGTTATAAGTTGGCCCTAGAGTCAAGTAAAGGAGAAAAAGTTGTTGCAAACAAGAAGTTACAAGTCGGCTCAAGGTCAAGTAAAGAAGGTGCTTGCAAGGGTATTGTTGGACAATTGGTTGTCATTGATGTCAACCCTTAGAGATTTATGTCTAATTGATTGACATTTATATGATCGATATTGATGGTGAGTTATTTGGGTGCATTAGATGTAGTGTACATGTATCCCTGGAGGTGTGGTTATGGAACCCAAAGTTGATTGAGGAATAATGGCATGAAGGATAGTGTAATTGTAGGTAATAATATCATAGATGGATAGTACACATCATGCAATTTTTGGTGATATGTGGAATGCCAAGTGGTTCCTCATGGTTAGGGAGATATGGTCTTGTGAAGTTAGAAGTCCCGAAGAATGGGAAAGAAGCCCCTAGTTGGTTACAAGTCAATGAATGAAAGGGTAAAGTGGTTGCACCAAGAAATATCTAGAAGACCTATGTTTAAGGGAAGCGGTTACTAGAAAAAGTATAAATACCCCTCAAGGAGTCATTCAAAAGAACACTCACACATTTATGTTGAATATATATCTTGTGAATGTTATGGTCTAGTATTGTGATCTTTAGGCTAGTTTGCGACAAAGAATTTTGAGGTAGCGAAGCGAGAGAAGTGTGATATTTTTAGGATTGTAGAGGAGAGAAGGAAAATATCGGGAAACCCTAATTAGGGTCATCCCCACGAGGCATCCCCACGGGTTTCTTGGAGTTCATCACATGAGGACCTACGTGATAGAAGGTATTCATCCCCCGAGGACACGACAAAAGTGAGGAGGATGTTGGTTCTAGATTGCTGAGGACCATGGAAGAAGTTACAGGTCAGTTTTATAGATTATCAGGTCAGCTACAGGATCAAAGGTAAGTATTAAGGATTGCATGCTTGGTTATGGTAAGGTAAATGTTGACGATACTTGATGGTATGGTACCTCTTGGTGATGTTATGGTACATTGATTAGAAGCACTATTGGCTATCTTGGTCTCTCGTTTGGTTACATGTTATGGTGCATATTTGAGGCTTGGTATATTGTGTTATGAGATTGCATCTTGGTGATATTGAGGAGCATGCTTGAGGCATGTGTTTGTGAGATTTGGTTTATGACTCGAGGAACATCATTGGATGCATGGTACATGCTGGTTGAGGTCTACTTGGTGAGATACATTTCTGGTTTGTATCTTGGTTTATTGGTATATGTTGTATGACATGATTTGGTATATGATTGGTACATGGTATGGTGTTGATGTACATGGTTGATGTGCATAGTTGGCACATGATTGGTACTTGGTATGGTACATGGTATATGGTATAGGTTGATGTATGGTATGGTGCATGGTTGATGCGTGACTTGGTAAAGGTGTTGGTGCATGGTTGATGCACGGTTTGGTACTAGATGTGGTTTACGATTGATGCTTGGTATGGTACAGGTTGATGGTTTGGTACATGCTTGGTAGAGGGATGTGTTGGTGATGTTGGACATATAGTTGAGAGGTTTCCTTGGTATATGATCCATGTGAGAGGATCTAGTTGAGTATTGGTGACAGTGACATGTTGGACAGGTTGATGTGACATGTTGTATAAAGTGACAGGTTAATAATGACAGGTTGACACTTTGATGTGATAGTGACAATGGAAGTGATTATGGTAGTGACAGTTGGTCTACAATTATATTTTAGGACAGAAAGATGGAGCAAGGAAAGGGGATTATAGCCTCTTTCTGGTTAGTGCTAAAGTATCAGGGAGTTGGAGCTTCCTTCAGGTTGGAGCCTGAGAACTAGGTGGTTGGAGCTGGAGAACCCAAGGGGTTGTAGCCTCCTTCTAGTTGGATCCAGAGAATTCAAGGAGTTGTAACTTCCTTTAGGTTAGAGCCTATATATAGGGGGATTTAGCTTCCTTCCAGTTGCAGCTGGAGAATTGGTAAGTTGGTGCTTCCTATGAATGAATTCTTGATATATATAAGAAATCATTTTGTGGTTTTCTCCCATTTGGGTTTCCACGTAAATACTGGTGTATTGTGTTCTTGATGTGATGTGATATTGAATGCAATAATATATGATACATTGATGATAAAGTTTTTAACATTGTTGATAAAGTGAAAGAATATATATTGTGGTAAAAAGTGGTAAAAAGTGTTCAAACTGATTCACCCCCGCCTCTCTCAGTATTCCAACAGGTATAAATACACATTAAAAACCTCTCATTTTCATCATTCAATCTTGTGATCTCTTAGCACAATCTTGGCAGTGAATTTTAGAGAGAAGATGAAGTGAATAAGGGTGAAATTCCAAGGAAAGATGAAGTGTTGTGATGATGTATTCTAAGGTATGTTATTTAAAGGTCATCTTTCCATTTTCGCTATAATTTTTTTTTATAGAACGATTCAGATAGAAAAACTTGGAGGCTATTGAGAAGACATATCAAGGTACCTATGGTAGAAATTTTAGCTTCTGGGTCATTTATTTTTGGAGATACACTTTGTGGAAGATAGGGTTTTTGACTAGTCCTATAACTAGTCTCAAACATGTGTTTCAAGTATAAAAGTCATAACTTCTTCATAGAGGATAAAAATTGTGTGAGACCAATTGAATTGGAAAGAGTACAAGGTTTTTTATTTTATGTGTGAGTTTCATAATTATATATCAAAAAGTGAGCATGTGGCATGTTGTACAAGGTCTCTCTCCATAATAGGACAAAATTCAGGAAGGTCTGCCATATTCTCTATATCTCATTTTCGGTGACGAGTCAAGGAGAGAAACTTGGAGGGATTTTAGAGAATATATTGAAGAAGATTGGTTACAAGTTTCAGACCTTTATTCATTATAGGTTCAAAGTTATACCCTTTTGAAGTTAGGGTTTGTGACTAATCCATAAACTAGTCCCAAATAGGTGTTCAAGATAAATTTAAGAAGTGATACAGATTTTTATATGTGGACCTGATGGGTCTTCTATATGCACTAAAAACACACCAAAAACCCTCAATTAAATTGTCAACCCGGGGTAAGTAAACTTAGAGTTGTAGAAAAATATATGCCAAGGTAGAAGGGCTGGTAGTAGTATAGTCTAACTAAGGAAGTGGCTATCTAAAGGCTAATCTATTCAATCAAAGCTATATAATGAGAAATCCCTTCTACACAACTTGAAACTATGTAACCTAAGTACTTTTGGACCAAGGATCGATGGATAGTTCTAGGAAAACAAGTGAAAACCCTACTCGAAGCAAACTAGTTCATAACAATAAGCAAAATCAACTATTTGATCATGACAATAAGCAAATAGAAAAAGCAAACTACTTTAACTAGCCTACCTAAATTCAATGAGCAACTATCCTATGAAAGCAATTAAATAAACAAGCGACTATACTATCAAATCAAGAATAGACAAGTAAGCAATTTAACCTATTAAAGAAAGTAAACAACTAACTACTCTAATATAACTTCTACTGCAAGTAAACTAATTAAGACTACTCATTGAACAACTAACTAAGCTAAGAGGCAAGTGAATTCTATTCTTAATTCAAACTTCAAAACTATTTCTAATTCATAAAAGGAAATCTATTTAATTGAAAGAAGGAAGAACTAACAACTAACCTTTAATCTTTGATAAGCAAACTGCTCTTTAATCTACCAAAGCAAAAGACTGTCTATCCTACAACAACAATAAAACTATCTTTTGATCTATGAAAGCAAGAAACTATCTTTTAACCTATGAAAACTCAAATATAGTTTTGGTGGTTGTGTGAATGTCTCCAATGTCTTATAATATCTCGATGGCACTTGACAACAAATGATAATTCAAGTGGTATAAGCTCAATATTGATCTCAATAGCAAAGTGAAAGGTGTGGATTAAACAACCCAATGACAACTTAGCCATTACTGAAACAATCATCAATTACCCTGCATATTCATGGAATTATTACTCATGACCATCAACAATATGATGAGATTTTAATTGTACTTCTATGCTATGTAAGAAAAAATCATAATTAAATTCAAGCATTAACTAAAAACTGGAATTGCAATCTAACTCTAGGAAAGAAAGTACATAAAATGAAACTATGCTATATCTATTTTAACAATTCAAAGTGCAAGAAGGAAAATGCTTAAAAACATAAATTAAAGCATGACATATAAAAAGTAAACTAATGAATACATTAACTAACAACTAGTTAAGAAAGATCTACATGACAATACAATAAGCAATCTATAATTAAAAACTGAAACTAACCCTATCCATCCACCGAACCATAAATTAAAACTTTGTTCTACTCTATTTCAAACTTCATTTTAAACTTGATTCTAAATGCATAAATAAAACACAATCTAATATCTAATTGCACACGGGGTTAGTCTATGAATTTGAAAATTCGTTCCTAACTACAAAATCATCACATATTAACACAAGCCTTCATACTAACCTGCAAAAGAGAGTTAAAATAATTAAACTACAACAACAAATTAGAAAGCAAAGAAATAAAAGAACAGTTCATGTACAGGAAAAAAAAGAGACATCTAAGCTATGAAATGCATAAATAAATTAAAGAACAATTACCAGACTGTTGGTGGGCCCCCCAGCAGGTCGTGGTCACTTCTCAGAGGCACACCATGAACTCAACAAATCAATTTCGCCATGAAAACTCAAAAACACAGTTTTATATAATTCTGGCAATTGAAAATAGCAAAACAGAGGAAAATCGTATTTGTCTCTAATCCTCTACTTCTTCTATTGCTTCTACTTCTTCTACTACTTAACTATTATATGACCACCACGGTGGTATTTATAATCTTTACAGACCAAGTGGTCGACCACTTCTAAATACAACAAATTACATTAATGGTGTCCTAACTACCGAAATAGAGCGAGCCAATAATCACCCTTCTCAACAACCCAAACCGAGTTGTCAAGAGTTCAATAGCTGGAGGGGGCAAGCACGAGAAAAAACCATGTTCCTGATTCGCCCACCACTGGCCTCCAATACCATAACCACCAAATCGCCCACCATTTTTGTGTAGGATGAGGTGCTGGACGGAGTGCCGAACTGGGTACTGAATCGAGTACTGGATGGATTTCCACACTGAGTGTTGTAAGCAGAAACGTGATGCGATTTCACCCTGTAACATCAAAAAACATGAATTAGATCCTTGGAAACACAAAAAACGTAATGAATTATACTCAAGATCAATATAAAACACGAATTATACATACTTGGTGTGGATTATACCGTTTTGGCACAAATTTTTTTAAAAAGCTTCTCCAAAACATGAAAAACAAATATGTATATTCGACAAAAGTATCTAATAACTGTCATAAAATTGATCATATCTCGGGCCCAGCAGGACCTAGGATATTTATGTGGGCCCAATTTCTAAGTGGAACCATGTTGATGATGTTGATATATCAGTTGTGGTTGATCTAGTTTTGATGATGAAGATGTATCAATTGTAGTGGAGCAAGTTTTGATGATGGTGATGTATCAGTATCAGTGACAATTACAGTGACATGTTGAGTTTGGTTTTGTATTAGTATCAGTGATAATTACAGTGACATGTTGATTTTTTTGATGATGATGATGTTTTATCAGTGATAGTTACAGTGACAAGTTGAGTTTGGTTTGGTGATGTTGCTGTATCAGTATCAGTGACAACACCAATGACATGTTGATTCTATTATTTATATTTTTGGGAGGTTGGGTAGTGCACAGGAAGATTGTTGTTTTCAGATATCATGTTGGTGCTTGCAGGTGGGTTGCAACTTCCTTTGAGTTGGTGCTCATAAAACTAGGGGGTTGGAGCCTCCTTCTAGTGGTGCTAGAGAATCTAGGGAGTTGGAGATTCCTTCAGGTTGGAGCCTGTAAACTAGGGGGTTGGAGCCTCCTTCCAGTTGGTGCTAGAGAATTTAGGGAGTTGGAGCTTCCTTTAGGTTAGAGCCTATAAACTAGGGGGTTGGATCCTCCTTTCATTTGGTGCTGGAGAATTCAGGGATTTGTAGTTTCCTTTAGGTTGGAGCCTATAAATAGGGGGTTGTTGCCTCCTTCTGATTGGTGTTGGAGAAGTTTAGAAGTTGGTGCTTCCTTTGGATGTAATATTCAACATATATATTAAAAACATTTCCATGGTTTTCTCCCATTTGGGTTTCCACATAAAACTCTTATGTACTATGTATATGTGGTTATATGTTGATGATATATTGAATGCAATCATATATGATAAATTGTTGATAACTTTATGTTTACATGTTATGGTTAAAAATGGTAAAAAGTGCCCAATATTGATTCACCCCCCCTCTCAGTATTGGTGAATATTCCAACAAATGTACCATCCATTTCATTTATTTTTTAGCATGAAGGGAATTTTTCAAAAGCACATATTCCTCCTTTTGATTTTCTTGCTCTTTCATGTTAAGCCCTAAATAATGGCTCATTACCCCTTAATTGGGACATATTACATTAGTAATGTTATTTTATTTATGTCATCTTTAGTCCATTAGTTGTAATTATACCTCCTAGTCTCCTATATATACCAAGGAGACATTTTCATTTGCAATCATCTTGTAATTGTACATTTATGTGGGCATAAGGAGGTTTCCCCCTTGAAGAGGCTTATTATCTGAATTTCTCTCTTTTTTAAGGCATTGAGTACTTATTTCGAGGTTTTTCTATGCTATATTGATATTTGTTTCTTAACATATGGTATTAGAGCTCAAGGTCTTGGGGTTTTGCTGCTACATCTGAGACACCTTGTAATTTTTTTCTATAATTTGTTTCCTACAACATTTCAGAAGGAACGACTTGGAGGATATTTATTATATGGATCAAGGTCCTTTGGGTTAAAATTTCATCTCCTGAGGGCTTATACTTTCAGAGATACAACCTGTGAAAGATAGGGTTATAAAATCATCCTGAACTGAGTCATTGCGGAATTTTCGCTATAAATTTTTTTCTATAACATTTCAGACCCTAAAATTTAGAGGATATTCACATAAATTAGTAAGGTAGCTATGGTAAAAATTTCAGCTTTTGGGTCATCTTACATTTGTAGATACACTATGTGTAAGATAGGGTATCTGACTAGTCCTATTGATTAGTCTCAAGAAGGTGTTCCAGGTAAAAAAATCATAACCTCTTCCTAGAGTTCCAAATTGAGTGAGACTAGTTGCATTGGATAGTGGACAATCTATAGTATTTTTGGTACAAGTTTCAGAATTTTATATCAATTATTTTGTGCAAGGCACGCTATACAAGTGAGATCTCATGGAAAGGCCAAAAATCAACAAGTTGTGGGGAAGTTACCATAAATTCCACTTGGCACATCCAATTTTGATCAGACATGTGGAATTGCAGAGAAGAAATCTTAGATAACTACAAAAAATAAAGTTTCATACCCAGAAGGGCCGAAACTTTGGAGATAAAGCAGAAGAAAGATTGTCTAGTAGAACCACCTCAAAATCAAGGTTCAAAAGTGATACCTGGCTAACATGCCACCCAAAAAGGGAACTTCTACACCAAATAAGCCTCCATACAATCCTACATGGACTCTTGATGAAGGTGAAGAAATGTGTAGGGACATAAATGATTTACAAAAGAAGACAATAACAAAATATGAACTACAAGAGATGATGGAGGGTTTAAAAGGGGAGATCATGGAAGGATTGAAAAATTTGCTAATATAGAGGACACCTGAAAGTGAAAATGTATCCCATGAAATTCATGATGAGGACACACGGAAGGTGAATCAATAATGGAGAAACTCCAACTTTGGGTTGAATACAAACCGTGTTCCTAATATCGATATGAGGAAGTTTGATGGCAAGGACCCAATCACATGGATACTTCAGATGGAGCAATTCTTTGATCTACATAATGTGCCACATACACAAAAGGTACGAATTGCTTCTTTATATTTAGAACCCAATCAATT
>ML839457.1:28067-43027 GCA_009831015.1 Picea engelmannii | reverse complement strand
TTCAAACAAGTTCATCATTGGATGTTCTCGAATAGGATTGCACATAATTATATCCATCAATAACTCCAAAATTATAAGAATATTGATAGGTCACATTCCATGCATGAATTCCTCTTTAATCATCCATTTGTACCCAAAAATGACCCCTTTCCAAAGAAGAGAGGTCTCTTTTATCCCTTATATTTTTATTGTCTTATAAAAAAAGATAAGGGACAAATAACTTTGTAATAAATGTTGGGAATATATTAGGCCTTAGAAAAAGAGATACTCTCGGTTAGAATTCCATAATTAAGCATGAAAATTAAGAGATGTAAATTAAGTAAGGGTTATTATGCCATCATGTATATCTATACCTGGCAGTAGCATGGTGCACAATCAAAGTCTTATCACTTATTTTAAGCCCATTAAGGGTAGCACATGCAATTTTTGTCACTTGGATTCTACTACATAGCAACTCCCAAAATTGAGTTGCAGAAAAGTAATGAAGAAATTAATGATCCTGAATTATATAGAAATATATTTTTTCCATGTGATAAAAGCAACAATAAGCATACCTCTTTTTTAGTTACATGAAACTCTCCATAACATGTGCATTATTAGCAAAAACTATGTAATGATTTTTTTCAAGCTTGTTCTTCAACTTTGACTTCAAGAATGATAGTGTAATAAACATTCTCTCATCCTCCACTGGCTACATGTAATGCTCTTTTAGTCTTGGCATCAAAATTATAATTGCATTAGAGGAATTTTGGTCTCATGATAATAGGTCTCCTATGATGAATGCATATGAATCTAATGCATAGACCATTTTTCTCTTCCTTAGCTAAGTAGAGCTCATTTCCCTTCTAAATAATCAATAAGTCTTTTCAAAAAAATATAAAATAAACATAGTAGATCCTAAAAGGTGAAGATGCTCAAGTCACGCCACACAGTGAAAGGAAATAAAAAAATATTTCCTTAAACCATAAAATATATAAATAAAATAATCATAATTATGGAAAACACATTGAGTGCCCACAGAATAATCAAAGCCATATATTAAGCCTAATACCATATGTTTCTCAAATAAACATGACAAAAAGATGGAAAAAAATATTAACTCAACAAGGTATTTAACTTTGACCCAAACCCTTGACTCAATGGAAATCATATGAAACCATTCATGCCACAACAAAGGGTTCATTCAAACATCAAATGAGAACTAGAAGCATTCAAAGGACTAACACAGTTTTTAACCAAAATAAACCCAAAATTTCAAACTTGGCAAAATGCTCCAAAATGCAACAAACAATAAAATTTACCAAGATATTAGAGCTAGACATGAAAGAAATTTCATCTACTTGAATGAGCCCATTATTACTTAGCGGAAGTCTTGTTAAATTATTTATTTACCCGTTAATACTAGGACAGTATCTATGTGAAGAGATATGTCCCAACTTCATCAATTTTCATCTTCATTTCATGTCACATACAAGAAATAGATAATGTAATAGTTAAATATCAAAACATCAATCTTAAAATAACTTGCATCAATAAAATGTGGCTTCAATGTTACAATGAAAAATATAAAATATAGAACCTATTTTTACCTAAAATGCAACCTCAAATTGGCACATGCATATAGTAATATTGCTATGATAAAGAATTTTCGACCTATTCCAAAAATAGAGGAACAATGAATCACAAGAATCAGATCATTTTTGTTATTCCATTCACTATTTCTTGCACCACCAATGGAATATGTATACCAAAATAAGTGTCCCATGGGCCCTCATATATATTGGATTAGATAAAATCTTGTGATATATCAATTTGCCAGTTCTCATATTGGTCCTCATTTTCTTCATTCTGAATAGGGTCTTCTCTAGATGGACTATCATTATGAGCCGCCAAATAATTATGTTCCATATCAAGTTCATTTGAGAAATTTGTTATATTGTTTTCTCCCCTTTTTCACAATCTGATCGCCAAAGAGCTAGTGCTCTTTCACATGGAAAATTGGTAATGTCATACTTTGTTACATATAATCTTAAACATATGTCCATGTGTTTATCAAACTTGTTCTTCATATTTGACTTCAAAAATGACAGTGCACTAAACATTTCTTCATTCTCCATTGATCCCAAAATCATGTTTTGACACAAATCTGCTAATTTGAAATATTCTGGTATGTTTTCCTGTAAGTATTGGCTAGCACCTAAAACGGTTCATAATATTGTTATTGCACCATATTCTAGAGGATTCTCTAAAACACGAAATTGCTTCCACATTGTTTCAGCGAAGTGTGTGGCTTGTTGAAACAATTTTGATGAATCTAAAATACCTTCAACCTAATCTCCATGTATTGGGACCTTCTTTCAAAAGTGGTGCACTAAAGTATTTGATTTTTCCACAAAGTCATGTTTTAAATTAGTTTGAAATTTTGTATTGTCCAATATTGAGGGTACACCAAATACATGGCTTCCAACAATTCATCTCGAGGAAATCGTTCTCTTATCTTTGTTTCTAGTGACTTTGCAATTTCTATCAAGTTGTGTCTCACTGAAATGACAACATTGTAAAATAGGTCTATTGACACAGGGCACTCTTTGGTGATTCGTCATGTCTTACCAATATAATGAAAAGGAACCATGTGCACGCATTGCCATACATAGTATCCCTTTTTCATCAAACTTCAAAAAAAAATAGTATTTTCTATATCAATGATCATAGTCCAATTTGTAAATCATGGACATGCAAAAGACTCTGCCATTGTATACAAACTATCCAATGAAAGGCATGCAAATTTTATTGCATTTGTGTATTATGCAATATACATTGTACGACTTTGAGACATTTTCACGGGGACATTCATTTCATCTAGCATAGGAAGAATTCCAACCAATGTTAATAATCTCTTTATGTTTGTTACTCGAAAGAGAAGATCTTGAGCTCTACATACACTGAAGCGATGTTCATACATCACCCCTACCAAGGATTGGTTCTCACTAAATAATATTTGAGTTGGTCCATTCAATGATACACATCCTGTATGAACATATTTTAATAGCTTGTTTTCATTTGTAACACTGTCGACAAATTTTTGAAACTCTAAAAATCATTTGAGACTACGACAAAAGTATGCATAAGCCTCTTGTACAAGATCTTCAACTTTTGAAACTGATGGAAACTTGCTTACTATTTTAATTGCAAGATTCATCCTATGAGCCATACAATGAATACTCAACATATACGGTGTAGATCATAGTTGTAATCTAACACAAAGGTCATTCCTTTGTCCTTGCATTGTTGATTCTCCATCTGCTCCAACACATACCAAGTTTTTTGTTATCATTAAATGATCCATACCACCAATTTCCTTCAAACTATTAATAACAAGTTCATAAATATTTTCAACTGTAGAATTCTCCCTCATTTTATGAATCCAAAGTAGATAGGAATGTCTAATATGGTCATTAACCATATAAATACTCATGCAGATCCATGAAGTATTATCAATAGTTGTAACCTCATCCAAAGATAATGACAAAAACCTAGTATTTGCAATCTTCTCTTTCATATCATCCTTTTCTACTTGAGCTAGATATTTTTCCCATTCCCAACCACTCGTTAAAGACCAATGAGAAGATGGAAATGTTGACACTTGAAGAAAAGATAGATATTTCATGTAATATGGATAATATGTCATAGGACGACCTTTAGATAATATGTGAAATACAGTGTTTAATTGAATTGTCTTGGATAACAAATTTATTTCCATCGCCTTTTCGAATAGAGATATGATGGTTCCTCCACTTGCCTCGAGTTTTTAATTATTAAATATTTATTATATTCATCTACATATTTGGCATGTCGACATTCCTCAGAATATTCCCATCTGACAACAGATTTCTCCTTGACATCTGCAATTTTATTTTCATACACATTTCCTACATGCTTCTCTATTGTATCTAACTTCATCTGAAATGTCATTGGCATGCCAAGTTTCCAACTACATATATTGCATCTAACTTGTGGTTTCACTTTCTCATTTTTTGGAGGTATTGGTTCAATAAATGAAAATTTTGAGACCCAATGTGATTGGAATTCTCTCCCTATGTTCAATTGGCCTTTTTGTCTTTTCCATAAATTGATTGTATTCTCTTCCAATGAAATATTTTCGACATTTTTACTGCCAATTTCTATTGAAAATCCATTTATCTCACTTTGATCACCAGAGGAACCTATTCCCTCATCTATTATTTGGATATTAGATGCATTCTCAAAAGAGTTGTCATATCTTTCAGTGATAGGTTGCTCAAAAGATCTCGAAGCATGAAGAGAATGTGGATCCTTATATTGAGGTCTTTGAAAGTGTGATGATAGATCATTTTGTCCTAATCTTTTCTTCCCACGATCGATGTTTGACATCTCAATAAATATTCCAAAATTGAAATTTAAAATCGATGTAGAAACCAAAAGTGAAACTTGCATGAGAAATAATATAAAATTAGTAAAATCCCTACTAAGTATATAATCTTTGTATGTGTTTATAGTAGCAAAGAAAACACAAACATAATTGCACCTCGATTTTCTTAAAATAGATACTAAGATCATGGTATTATATATGTAAATGTTCTAACTATTACAAGTAACATCACAAATATGATTGGGGAACTAAACATTAAGTTGCACAATTGTTTGGAATCACAGATTTGGGCATACTTTATTATTGTTTAGGAGTGAAGTGTAGTCAATGCAAGACAACATCTTTTATGTCTTGGGACAATAAGTATGCAATGGGCATACTTCATTATTGTTTAGGAGTGAAGTGTGGTAGATGGAAGACAAAGTCAAATATCTCTTAAGCCAAGGATGCAATATAAATATGCCATATGAACATAAGGGACATAGAAGACCCAAGGTAAGGACAATGGAGCAACAAATAACAAAGAACAAAAGAAAGAAGTAACATGGAAGAGTTGCTTCAACAGGAAAAACTAGAGACTTAAGTTCAAATCCTACTTGTGACATGTTGTCCCTTCATGGGATGATTGGGGTTGGCAAGGCTCCAAAAATATGACTCTCGCTTAAGTACTTGAAAGTGGAATGAGATGTTTCCCCACATTTAAAATCTCAAGGGGTTATCTCAAATAGTTGCCGCCATTGTTGTTGGGCATTTGGCTACTTTTGTGCCAATGAGCATCCAATTAGAATCCACCTAGATTAGGTGCACTATTCTATGTCAGTAAGTTTTCTAGGGATTTCATCCACAAATGTGGAGAAGAATCACTTGGGTTTCCCTGTGAGGTTTTTCTTAAAAAAAAATGCATTAGGGATGAATTTGAAATTATCATACTAATTGTATGTAAATTTATGCCTAAATTTGTGAAATAATGCCTTAAATTTGACTACGTAAAGGAAAATAAGACTTTCCAATCCTTCAAAATAACTCTAACAAGGTCCAAAAGGAATATTTCTCATATGAAAATATTTTAAATAATACCTTTAATGTGATTAAATGGGTTCAAAATGGCCTAAATATACTTAATAGAAATTAATTAGTCATAAACCGTAAGTTTAGGGATTTAGGGTTAGATAACTCATTTATTATTAAATAAGGGTTATAAACCAAATGGTATATTGTATGACCACTAAATCCACCTAAACATACCAATGAGGATTAATAACAATAAGCAATCAGGTTGAGAGAGAAGAGATAATATACATTGATACTTGCTTCCAAAATTGAAGCCACAATAAAGAAGCTCACTAGAGTTGATACTATAATTATAGGAGTCATCTAAACTATTGAAGTTCTAGGTGCACAATAAACAATATTTTATTGAAGTTTCCCACACCTGTAGGGTTCACCATTTGAACAGATTGGTTTCTTAGGAAGTTGAATTTCTCACTAGAGTTGCTTGTCACTACAAGGTTCACAACTGAGTAAGGGTTTCACAATAAGTGATAAAATATACATCTATCTAGGTAATTTTATTTATCAAACAACAAAACTCACACAAAATCTATCCAAAATGTAGGTAGGGTTCAACATAAGCAAACCCCATAGAGGCTTCAAGGCTCTATAACAATCTAGAAGTGGTAGAAATATTCCAACATTATAATTGGATAGATTATTTCAACAAATTGTATGGGTACAATGACAATATAGCTATGGAATTTTCCCTAAACTTCCACCACATTAGAGATCAAGAATGCTCCACTTCAATGAAGGGGTTGTATATTTAGGTGAATGAACTTGTGATAATTAGAGTGTCAAGGTTACCAATAGGGATACCCTATAACAAGGAGGAAAACCAGCCAACTATGGATGCTAAGAAGTTATTCCTCCTCGGCTAGTATAACAAAGTGGAAGAAAACAAGAATGGGGTAAAAAGGGGTAGTCTACCTAAACCATGGGATGAGGTATCATACCACCTCCTGAAATACATCACTTATGAAGGTAGATTAAGTATGGTATATTCTTACCATTTCATATTTCATATTTCTCATATTCTTATCGCGACCATCTTATCTCCTCAATAAGAATTGCAAATGCCACTAAATCATATATTTCGAAGCAAGAAAAATCTGATCCTTTTCTATGAAAGTTGTGAAAAAACTTGACCCCTTTGCAAACAAACATAAGTAGTAGCATTCATGGGAAGAAGTGTGAATCAAAAAAATCCTATTAGCACTATTATCCAAAATTTAGACTCCTCTTAGACCTCTACTTAGTGTCATTAACAAACTAGGCATGCATGAAGACATAATAGCACCCGTGGTTGCAAAAGAAGGCCAAATCCATATTGTAGAAGAATGTATATGATGTTCTAGAAGAAGGATTTGATTGCATTTCGTTTTTTTAGTTGATTCTTGTTAATCTAAGATGATATTATATATTTCTTGGACTTGTTTTGGTCCTCAAGCACTAATGTTGGTCATGAGGATGTATTACAGAACCTTATAGATTACTACAAATTCCTTTAAGACACCAAAAAAAACCCAATAGTAGGGTGAAAAACATAACATTCATAAAGTGATGAAGATATTAAGCTATAGTACCATTAAAATGACTATTTTCCAATATTACTAGAGAATGTGTTTTTGTCTCTTTTTGAGAATGTTCATGGAATGATTGACAAGTGGAAAATATATGAAACAAACGTGCTCCTAGATTCTAGCATCAATTAGCATCTGTCTTCCTAAAAATAGAGAAAAGACAAAGATTGTGAAATCAACCCAAGAATATGTGATTCTCAAATTGGTTCAATTTAATCATTCTCTTGTTATATTGTTATAATTTGTTGGATTGGATTATATACTTATGTAATAGTTGCTGGATTATATACTTATGTAATAGTTGCTTTTTTATATATATATATATATATATCATTCTTATTCAGTGGAATAATTAGTGTTGTAATAAAGAAATTATTCGTATTTTGGGGGACAACAACTATGTTCTAATAAAAATAATTTCACTTCCTTTCATTTTGGTGTATTCTTTATAAGTATGTGGTTAATTGCATATGTGTATCTAGTGTGTTGTAGTTAGTCTTAAGGGATCTCGCATATCTACTATGTTGAAGAAAGGCCCACTCAAACATAGTAGCAACACAGTTGAGTCTCTCCTTTCCTTTATTTATGGTAATAGATGCATTCTCTGTGTATGTGTTTCTCGCATGTTTCTAGAATTTATTCTATTTAATCGTGGATTCAATTGGAGTTTATTATGATTTGAATTTTCTTGAACAATTAATATTTGGGTTTTTTTTCTATGGAAAAAAAATGTAACTTCATTTCATAAATAAAACAAAAATACAATACACTATAAGCATTCATGATCTTTGCCTATTGAGCCCAAAAAGAATGACTTTTTAAGTCTCTTTACTAGCAAACTTTGTATTTCATACAAAAAATTCTAGCAAGAATCATTATAATTTTTTAGCAGAAATAAAACATCTCCAATCCTTATAAAAGGTTTTGTAAAGTACAATTTATACATGAGTATCTAAGAATACAAAAAATTTGCAATAGCACATAAAAGCATATAAATATTTATCAAGGCCAAGGATCATGTAATAATTCTATTCAATGGCCATATTGTTCCTCTATAACCAGCCAAGTGCCTCTATTGAGTACAATGCCTTCCTTTTATAAACCATAAACTTATTAGTTTCTTTCCAAGTATATGTGGGAAAAAGTGATACTAGAAGTTAGATGCCATTGGGATGCTATGTATGCCAAGTGGCATACGCAGTGGCACAATTGTGTTGTTGTGTATGCCAAGTGGCATACGCAGCAGCACAATTGTGTTGTTGTGTATGCCAAGTGGCATACACAGCAGCCACAATTCTATATATTTGCCAATTTGTCATTCTCAACTATCCAAGTTATTTTTTATTGGATTAGAGGTATTACAACTTTGAATATCCTCCATATTAGTGAGCCTCCTCTCCCACTTCCTATGGGATGTTCCACACATCTCTTTCTACTTCCATGAAAATATTTCTTGTGAAGTACCTCTTCCACCATTCCATGTTCTTTGTTATTAACCTCCAGGATAATTTGGCTCCCAACACAATATTCGTGAGGACTGAATCCTTTAAGCTAATACTTTCATTGTCCCTTGATTCCACATTCCATTTGATTAGGTGGAACTTATTCATAATGATTTTACCCATTTCCATAGGAATTTTTGGATCTCCTTAACAATATACTACATAAATCCTATTGGAGCTAACATAGTTGAACATTGATAAAATAGGTTTGATGAAGAGAATTTTTCAAGTCAAGTTCAATTAATTGGACTCCCATTACTACAGTTTACCTTTAATTTTTCCCATGATCCCTTGCCAAACTTATACTATTGGTTTTCCCAAGGAAGAGACAAAGTCACCTTGGTATCCTACCATATGTAGGGTTTGGATTCCCAATGGTGGGATTAAGTAAAAAATATAGGAGGCAATGCAAACTCACTTTGCATAGAACTCAATGAGGAGAGGGCTAGTACATTGTATTGTGACATTAATAGTTGAGACCATTTCTACAACTCACTCCAAGAGCATTTCTATTCAATAGGCTATGTAGAGAGCATGTGGGCATGCTAGATTCAAACCCACTAGCTTTCCACCCAACAATTTCAACAATATATTGAAATATTTTGCCAACTCTGGGTGAAAATCTCCATTTTAGATATAGAATAGGTATTGATAATTAAATTGAATTTTAGTTTATCTCCTTCTCTATGTCATGAAGTTTCTTTGGTGAATAGATCTACTCTTTCATTATCTTTTTGACATGCACTAGTTATCGAAAATAAGCTAGGGAAATGCCCCGTGCCCTTTCATTCTCCATATTGGTTAACCCCTCCAAAAAATACTTCTCCCATGGCTACACCTTCTCCTATGGTTACCATGTTCCCACCCCCCACTAGTCAATATTGCACATTCATTAAGTCATATTATCATAGCATAATAGATTTGCATGCTTTGCAGTGCCCCCACTCTACCAAGACCTTATTCTTGAACCCTAACACACAACATGCCCCTCTAGATATTTTCATCAAAGTGGAAAACCTTACTAAACATGATCCAAACATTTTTTTGATGACACATCTAGCCTATCCCACCTATCCCATGCTTTTTAATTAGAATTTCCATATTAAATATCTTCTCACTAAGCTCATCATGGAAAACAAAAACCAAAAGAATCCGGTCTCTACAACCCTTTTCAAATCATTGGATTTTCTAGCAACTCCCAACCCACAGCCATAATGTCTCGATTCGGTGAATGAGAGCACTCAAACCATATTTTCGACATAGAAATGTAATATCACCTTCACCATTGGACCTCATTTTTGAGACATTGTTATGTGATATTACTCTATTAGATTGCATGGACTTACTTCTAGGGATATTTTACCAATAAGAGTTCTCTACTACATATGCTTCTCACACCAACACACGCACACACACACTCACTAAGAATGGTCAACACTTCCATTTAAAATAATACATCACTTCCTATCTAGAAACTACATCTAGCAATGATGCACTTCAAGCTTCCTTTTATAAATGTTTACATATATGTATTATCTACGAAGCTAAGCCTGATTAAACCTCTTCACCCCCCACATCACTAGAATTCCTCCTCTTTGAATATTAGGATGTTTTTATTGAACCAACAACTTTACCACCTCGGTGGCATATCAAGCATACCATGGACCTTTTTCCTGGTGCCCCTCTTCCGAATACCCAACCCTATCATGTTACCCCTACAAAGACAACTACGATTGACAAAACAAAATCCAAATACTATTTCAAGGATGAAAACGCTTCCCTAAATGGTCACCTTATGGATCATCTGCATTTATTGTCCATAATAAAGAAACCCATGAATGGTCACTAACTATAGATTTCTCAATAAGGTGATTGTCAAGAACAGATACCCATTTCCTCTTATCAAGGATTTTCTAGACCATTTGTAGTGTTCTTTTTATTTTTAAAATATGGATGTAACTTTAGTATACCATTAGGTTAGAATGATGGAAAATGATGTGTGTAAGACAACATTTAAGACCAAATTCAGGCCTTATGAGTGGTTTGGTTATGCACTTTGGTATCACCAATGCCCCTGCCACTTTTATGAGACTCATTAATGACCTATTCTTCCTACACCTTGGACATTTTCTCATTATTTATCTGGATGATATCTTGATGTTTGGAAAGACCTAAGGTGACCATGTTCTCCATCTCCGTTAAGTGTTGGATATTTTGTATGTCAATCAGTTGTAGGTAAAACTCAAAAAAATGTGTTTATCCATTGCTTTATTTCTTACTTGGGATTTTCAAATTTTTTTAAAAGTATTCATTCATACCCCTATAATTTCAAGACCCTCCTAGACTAGCCACTACCCTACACTACATCTGGCCTTAAAAAATTTCTAGGTGACAACAATTTTGATCAGAAGTTAATTTTCCAATTTTCCAAGAAGGCATGTCCTCTCGATGTACACATACAAAGAAGCCATTGGGTTGTTGTGTATGCCACTTGGAATACACAACAACAAAGTTGGGATATTGTGTATGTCACTTGGGCTACTGTGTATTCCACTTGGGATATTGTGTATGTCACTTGGGCTACTGTGTATGCCACTTGGGATACTGTGTATTCCAAGTGGCATACACACCAGCCCAATTGGGTTGTTGTGTATGCCACTTGGCATACACAACAGCCCAAGTGGAATACACAACAGCACAATTGGGTTGTTGTGTATGCCACTTGGCATACACAGCAACCTAATTGTGTTGTTGTGTGGCATACATAGCAGCCAATTGTGTTGTTGTGTATGCTACTTGGCATACACAACAGACCAACTTTTCTTACATAGCAACCCAATTGGGTTGTTGTGTATGCTACAACATCCCAATTGGGTTGCTATGTATTCCAATTGGTTGTTGTATATGTATTCCAATTGGTTGTTGTATATGCTACAACAACACAATTGGGCTGGTGTGTATTCCATGTTAGAGTTAAAACTTGCTAGCGTTCACACCACAATAGTTTTAATTTTGAAGGATATCTCCTACAAATCAGCATCCAAAGCTTCAAGATTAGTTTTTTATGCCAAATTCATATCAAATCTTGATTTGGACATAATTCCTAACATTGAAAGTTTACATTCAATCATTTAGAGCCTGAAATATGTTAAACCATTAATAAAGGATATGATCGAAATAGGGGTGGGCTTCTATTTGAACTTTGATTGTAGTTGATACCCAAAATAGATCTTGAAGCTAGAATGTTGACCCATTACACTAAGAATTGAAACCAGAATAGATTCAAATGATATTCGCCTTTTAGAAGACCTTATTTTTTTATTCTAACATCGCTAATTTTTTATGTTCTTCTAATGGGTGACATGCATGACTTTGTATGTACCTCCTAAGAGAAATAATCCAAAATATAAAGAAAAGAAAAATAAAATCGTGGAAGAGATTCCATCAACAAAAACAAATCCCAAAGATCCAAAGAGGACCAATTTAATCAAACCCTTCCAATTACATACGACTATCTATGTACCCTTAATAAGGTGACCGTTTTCAAATTTTTAGAGAAGAGAGGTATCCCCCTTTACCCATACTAATTGATCCAACTGATGAGGAGAAAAAGAGAACTAATGTGGACTCCAAAATTTGAAGGTCACACCTGCATAATGTGGCTACAAGACCTATTGTCTTGCCATGTGAAGAGATGATTAAATGGATCAATGATCATGTTAATTTGGAAAATTAAAAGTTGGCAATGATCAGGATAGGTGCATTACATATTTCCAGCCTGGAAATTTGGAGATGTATTATACATTTCAAAGCCAGAAGTATCTAGGACCAAAGATTGGCTGGAAGAGTTTGGCAAGTGAAATGTTTATCAAAAAGTAATGAGTAAATGGCGGATAAAAGGTAAAAAAAATTAAGTCTCAAAGTAATGGAATTTATCTATTTGTTAACCTAAGACAACTTACATTTTTGTTGTGTCCCTATTGAGCAAGTTATTTAGAGAAGGATGTGACCCACTTCAAGGAAGGTTGAGTGCTTATTATGTACACTATTATAAAGAAGAGATCAAAATTCAATTGGGTTGTTATTCTTTCTCACACTGTGATGCAAGAATGGCCCAAGTCATATTTAAAGATCCTATATCCTAGTTCTCCTCCTCAATTGTTCATGTCTTCATACCTTTTGGACATCATATGTGTTGTTGTTTTTAAGTTTCTGTGGTGAGGAGTTTCTCATGTGTTGTTCGGATAATCCATGACAAAATGACACCAACTATGGATTATTCGAACAATCATATGTGTTAATAATCCTTTACTGGGGATAGGATGGGCTTGGAGCATATCAAAAATGCCTATATAAGTAAAATTCCAAGATCTATGGGAACACAAATAAATGAAATAGTATGCAATAATTTGTGACGACTTATTCACCCCATTATATGAATTGATATTCTACAAACCAACACCAATATTATCTAAGGAATTCATGCAAGTTATAAGCATGATAGGAGATTTGTATGTGAATGAATAAAGCAAATACCTTAGGATCCATGAAGCAACTAAGGATCCTCTTTTATTGCCTAGATTTGTGCCACATGGGTTGGTTCTCAAAGAGGTGACTTATCAGACCATTATTCATGGTTTCAATGCTTTGTTAATAAAGGATCCAAAGAAATTGTGTCCAATGTATCCATTGTATACAGGATTGTATCGGATAAACAATTTTACCTTTGCAAAATCAGAAGCTAAAGCAACTCTTGAATATAATTTGTAGATGAAAGGTTTAGAAGGCATGATCTTGAAAAATTGGTATCCTCCCATGTAGCTCATATAAACATTTATTGTATGCATACTCACCAAGAATGGGAGGAAGAAGAGGTGAATAAAAGAGCACAATATTTTAACAAGGTGCAAAATTGAGGAAACAAAGTGCAGGAGATTGAGAGGTAGAGGTTGTTACAAGAACCATATCAAATGATGAAGATAATTGTCCATGTTGAAAGATGGTACAACCGGAGGGCAGAAACATGAGTAAAACACCTTAATGTGCAAAAAATAGTGATTTTGTAACCCTAAGCAAACTTTGCCTAAAAATAGAAATTAAAATGAACCTAAAGGTCGATTGAAACAAAAAAAAGACAAAGTCCACCAACCTTTGAAGTAACATACCAATGCGTAAACTAGTCTTCGATATCAATGCTAAAATAATCTAAGCATAGAAGACAACTTGGAATTCTCAGCAAAGGAAACTCCAAGAAAACTAAAACTTGTTAAGTATTGAACAAGATATGAACTATTGATTGAGTAAAAGTGCTCAAAATTTTTTAAATCAAGCAGCAGCTCAAATTTTCATGTAAAAGAAGTCAAAGACTAAAAAATAAACTACATGTATCATGTTCAAATTTGAAAAGAAACGATTTAGATTTCCGAGAAAAATAAAACAAAGACATAAAACAATTTTAAGTATCATCTTATGTTGTGGTTGAAATGGTCCCAGCAGGGTTTAGTTTCATTCAAGTTTGAGGTCGCATGGTCGAACCCAAGATAAGACAAGGAATGCATGTATGACCAATAAAATGAAAGCATTGCAATAAAAACAAAAATCAAGGATAGCAATCCCATGCATGCAATGAGCCTCTCTTGTGAACTATTAAATTACCATACCCTATGATACCATGTTCTAAAAAGTTTTAAAATCTAGTAGCTTAGAGTCTTAAGAAAAGAGACAAAACAAATAAATATTAATGTTTTTGGATAAATCCGTAAGTGCGGACACAAACCGATCTCCCTAGATCCACCTGGATCTAGAACAAAGCAAGATAGAATATGACTCTTTCCCTAGATTCTAACCATTGAATTAAATAAGAGGCGAGAACAAGGAACATACCTTAGTAACACTTCCTTTGGTCTTTGTTGCTCCCGCTTCGCTCCAATGCTCTCATACAGTCAAGACCAAAACAGTACAAACCAAGTGGAGTAAAGAAAGCACAATCTATTCAATGGTGGATCTATGTATATGATCAAGGAGTTATACAATAAAGTGGAATTAGCTTTATGGGAAAGGGACATATTACTGTATCATATTGATGGAAAGTAAAGATTAGAACCTGAGCCTTGATGTTGCAAACTTCCTTTTGATGGCCCTTGGCTCTGACACACACACTTGCTCACTTGCATGAAGAAGATCAACCACATTTGATAAATTTGTTGGAGTTCTCTAGCTGCTGTAGCATCAATCCTTCACACAGTCTTTCACCAATTCTCCAATGTCTTGTTTAACCTTGTTTGCTTCTAACTTTTTCCATGAGAATTCACTCAATATATAGGAGAGAATGAATTGGTTACTTGGATAAGAATGATCCCAAAATATCAGGGAATCCAGTACTAGGATAACCATTCGAATGCCATCTCATCCTTC
>ML839457.1:13395-28017 GCA_009831015.1 Picea engelmannii | reverse complement strand
TTCTAACTTTTTCCATGAGAATTCACTCAATATATAGGAGAGAATGAATTGGTTACTTGGATAAGAATGATCCCAAAATATCAGGGAATCCAGTACTAGGATAACCATTCGAATGCCATCTCATCCTTCTAGAAGATTCCCTTTTAGAAACTTCGAGAATTCATCTTTTTCCTTGCTTTAGAAAGAGTTCGCACCCTAGCAGTTAGACACAATGCGAACTTCTCACACCCTGGCTTAAGGCATCCTGCGAGAATCATGCATTCTCGTAGGCAAATATACTAGCAACCTGCGAACATTCCTCAAAAATGTGATTTCTGGAAAAAGATGAAGGTAACTTTTCTCAGGAGAAAGTTCCAATGAAGAGCCTGAGTACACCATCATCAATACATCATCATGATGACCAAAATCATGGGTAACAGAATTCCCCCCAAAGTATGAGATTGGAACCAGTGATAGCCGATATACTTTGTAAGTTGCATGTGTGTGTCGAGAATCAGGAGCACACCTAATCGAAAACCTGCGAACAATCAAGCATCTGCATAATATCATATATACCAATTCTGAGGTAGGCATTCCCATACTCAGATCATAGACTGATGACATTATAGACATGGGTCATGGCCACCAATCTTACACTGTAGATCCATGCCTTCAAAATATAGCATAGCCACTAGAATACACTGTGGATCTATGCGAAAAATTTCAATCAAAACGACATAGCCACGAAACATACATAGTGGATCTATGTGTTGCGAATTATACATACTCCATCGCAACCTGGATCACAAAGATAATATCCAGGGTCTTCAATCTCGTCGCTCAAAGTACGAATCTAACCATGTGATTACATGTGTTGAAGTCGAACATGGTAGAAACCACTTGATTACCGGTCATTAATGAAACCGTTAACAAGTGCGAGGGAAATCACCATTGATGTCAATGACTCCCAAGGTACTATAGTACAATCCATCAAGTGTGAATAAATGAGTTGAAGTCGAACATGCGATGGAATCTTTCGATCAGGGGTCAATGATGCAAACCCACTATCGAAAGCGAGGAAACCTGCCATTGAGGTATGCAAGCTCCAAGGTACTAAATGATTTCTAAGTCTTGTTTCCGGATAATGAGTTGAAGTCGACGGAACAAAACTCGTCACAGGAGGGCCTTGATGTATCCCTCATCAATGACACGAAATGAGTAACAGAGTTTGAAAGTGAAACAGATCATTTTGCAAATTGGACCAGACACAGGGAAGGCCGACACGAAAAGAATGGATAATTGCAGATGGCTGACTCAATATAGGTGTCAGATGGACTTCTCTTGAACATATGAACGACACGACCAATGATTTGGTAGTATTGAATCAAAGACGACTCAGGGAATGACCTTGTAACAAATCGAATGAGAGACAAATGGATTTCCCAAACCAGCTTCCAAGGATGAATAGGGGGTGTCATGTTCAAGAGCGACACTTACTGCCAATCAATATGAAGATGAAACATATCCCTTTCCCAAATTTTCCCCCACCATTTCTGGCAAGTACCTCTTTATTTTTACGCAAGCTTGAGGAGGATAGCATATGCTTGTTGATATAAGCCCATCCTTCAGATGAGTCCCTCAGAGTATGTTGAACAAACTCTAAGAAGGAGTGGTTCGGTCCCATCACGGGTCTATCAATGTTTGTTTAACGAGTCCAGAGATAGAAAACTCGAAGGTTTTTCAAGATTATAGAGTTTGGGAAAAACACTTAAAAGAGAACTCTCTCAGTTCCTTTTTCGTAAAATAGTCTGGACGAGACCGAAAAAGAGATAAATTATTGCTCACCAGACGCTTACTTCAAATACTTTATCGAGCGTGAAAATAGCAAGGTCGCTCGACGATATTTTCATGTTTAGAGAGTCTGAAAAGAGCTTAAAGAGGACTCCAGGGGGGTTCCTTTTTCGTATAACCTTGTGATCCCGAAAAAGTGATAAAAGTATGCTCGATCACGTTCTCATGTATTTACGAGCGTAAGAACGGACAAAAACGACGCTCGAGGTTTTATGTAAAAACCCTAAAAAACAATCAAAAACACACGATGTAAAAATAAAAACTATGTCCATACCCCAATATTTGATCATCCAAGTCATCACACCTGCAAGAGTTACACTCATCATAACATTAGTGATTAGGGTTTAATTGAGAAATAATTATAAAAACCCAAAATGATATAGTAAAGGTAAATAAAATAAGCAAATATTCTTTTTTACCATACCATTTTACCTTTTCACTATTGAGCTCAACAAACCCCTCTTTTACCCTCATTTACCCTCTGAGTTCGGCGTTAATTTGTGGGAGCTACGAGAGACCATTCAGTGAGTCGTCTGTGACATTAAGGTAAGCTCCTCGTCCTTGACATTTTCATGGTTTCATTTTGTCATTTCATTGGTTAAAATTTCATTTTTAAGATTTTTTTCGAGGCCCTATATGCGCGTTGTCATTCTCACAGGCAGCCCATACGGGCCTGCGAGAATGATGCATTCTCGCAGGTGATCCTTAAGCCACCTGCGAGGTTCTCACACTGTGCAAATGGGGCACCTGCGAGAACCGCAAAGCCCAAAAAAAATTTAAATTTTTAGCCAAATGAAAAAGATTTAAAGCATGAAAAATTTATTAATCCTTCTTTTATGTTCCTTGTGCAGATAATTGGCCATAAACATGGTGCTTGAGTGGTGTGAAAGGGAACATGAAGAGGATAATGCAATGGTCGAGAATCATCCTCCTACCATAGCTTCATTGAGATATTGTGGTCTCTTGAAATACTTTCGCATCCCGGGCATGAGGGCCCAAGTCAGACTACTAGAGTACCTGGTCTGTATGTGGGACCCAGATCAGCAGGTTTTTCATGTGGGAGCTCACACACTGTCCATAGACATTGAGGACATATACTTTTTGATTGGATTGTCCTGACACGGATACTATGTCAGCCTGACTGGTAGTAGAGGCGGTGGGCTAAAGATGAGTGAGTACTGCAATCAATATTGTGTTCCCAAAGCTGAGAGCAAAAAAGGAAAAGTGGCGATCTGGGGGGTACAAGACTTGACTCTCCACACTATCCTTTTTACTATAGCTCAGATGGCTGGGATTTTTGCTCCTCATATGGCATTACAGAGCTACTTCCAGTATGCCATCGAGTGTACTGAGCCTCGAGTATTCAACTGGGCAGATGTTGTGCTTCGCAGTATCAAAAAACAATTGACCAAATGTAGGCGAGGTGACTTGAAGCAATTCGGGTATGGATCATTGTTGGTATCCTTCTTCCTAGAGAGGGTCCCCATATTTAGACTGCAGGTTGAGTGGAACATACCGGGTCCTAGGGATCCAAGGATGTTGAGATGGTTTCGTCTCATGGCCCGGCACGTAGTAGGACCGATCGTCAAGTACGACGATATTTTTTTTGACTGACTTCAAACCCAGATGTTGATGGTCGATGACTACGCGTATGTCGGGTTGGATTTTCGAGGAGATCTAGATTTAGCACTACCAGAGGATACTCAGTGGGGTGACCTTGGTAAGAAGTACACGCATTTTCTCTTTTTAAATGTTTTTGAATTTTTATCATATTCAAATGTTTTTGTTTTTTATATATTTATCCAAAGACTAATACAAAATTGTTTGTTGATAACACAGATGTTGGACCGTATAGACCTCCCAACACTTCTCCCATCCAGCGGCGAGGAGAGGTAGCGGCAGCACCACAGTATGTTGAAGATTATCAAGTAGTGGAACAGAATCTAGAGGGTCTTACTGCAGACATTCCAGATATGACTCTGGAAGAGGTTCCACAACACAATCAGCGTCATACTGTAGGGGTATCTACAGCTATGAGTCCACTACTCCGTAGGGTTGTTAGGGCATTCGTGTGTTACCGTGAACATCATCCATGACGTCACTTTGTAGAAGCTATAAGCTTCAATTTTTGATATTTTGGTCTTCAGACAAACTTTTTGTTAAAAACTCTTTTGATCGTTATATATACAGATGGCTTCTACCGGATTACTTTATATTGTGTGAATTTTGATGTGTTTGATTTATAAATGGTTCAAATGTCTGTCCAATACATAATTAGCCAAAGCATCTGTTAATGTATTAAGACATCTAGGAATATGTTGATATTCAATGTGGTCAAAATAACGTTCCAAGAGGCGAATTCGCAAATACACCCGTAACAGAGTAGGACTTCGAATAGAGTAGATATTACTTAGTTGTAGTACTACAAGTTGTGAGTCAAGTCGCACAACCAAATGATGAATTCCAAGCAAGATAGTATCAACCAATAATTCAATAACTGCATTATACTCTGCAATGTTGTTGGTCGCCCGGCCGAGGCACACACCTCGTAAAGATACAAGTTCGTTTGTTGGGGCATAGATTGCCCACGCAGCGGACGCAAGGTTCCGAGTACTACGACTAGCGCCATCAGCGAAGCCAATATAGGGTAGCGAAGACTCCGACATCTAGAAATCAAACACAAAGTCACATAAGGGCAGAGACCAGATAACGACAAAAGAAAAATATAGTAACACACACAAAGTATGATACATTAAAATACATGTACTTGTGCACAAATGAGTTATGCATAGTAATTCTTCAAGTACAACCCATTCTTGGGTTCACTCAAAGGGATACCATCGTAATCTACCAACTCATATGCTCCTTTGTCCAAAACTCGGTGAACAATATAAGGACCTCGCCACATGGGTTCGAATTTCCCAGCTCCTAACACATCTCGATCCTATTCATAGAGAAGAACAAGATCACCTTCGGAGAAAATGCGAGGCTTGACATGCTTGTCATATTGTGCCTTGACACATTTTTTCTGGGCTTCTATTACTAGCGTGGTGTCACGTCGAGTTTCGTCTAATCGCATTAGATACAATGGGCGTTCTTCTTCAACAGAAGTGTTGGGTAAGAGTTCTACATCTAGCTTCAGAGAGGGTATCTCGCATTCTATAGGAAGAATGGATTTCACACCATAGACTAACCGAAAAGGCGTAAACCCAGTAGCGGATTTGACAGATGTCTGGTAGGCCCACAATGTCGAAAACAACATTGTGTGCCAACTTGTTTTATGAATTCCTATCATCCGTCGGAGCATGGTTATTAGAACTTTGTTGATTGCTTCGACCTGACCATTAGCTTGTGGATAATAGAGCATTGAGTTATCATGATAAAGACCCAACTTTTCTGTAAGTTCAGACATCATAAAATTCTGAAAGTGTCTACCGTGATCAGTGGCGATAGCTTGAGGCACACCAAAACGAGCTATGACGTGATTAAAAAGAAACAACGCTGCGGTCTTTCCAGTATTATCGAATGTCGGCATCGCCTCGGCCCATTTTGTAAAGTAATCAACAGCTACAATGATGTAACCATGCCCCCCGGTCGAGTGAGGGTGACATGTCATGAAATCGATGCCCCATTTTGCAAAAGGACCAACTGATACCACAGGACGAAGAGGAGCAGGATGTGACCAAATTTTCTGATTGTAGGTCTGGCAGGCATGGCATTTCTGAACAGCAGTAATGCAGTCGTTAAACAAAGAAGACCAAAAATATCATGCGCGTAAGATCTTCTGGGCAGTAGCATACCTAGACATATGACCACCACATGCTCCGGAATGGCAGTCATTCATAGCTTTCTCGACTTCATCAAATGTTAGACAACGTCGAAAAACAGAGTCAATTCCTCGACAGTAAAGAGTATCCCCGAGGATAATGTATTGACGCGCTTGATGGTGTATGCGACGTCATTCAGTACTAGACAAAGTAGGCCGAAAAGTCTGGGTTTGGAGATATATAATGATATCCCCATACCAAAGATCATCAGTGCTAATAAGGAAAAGATATTCATCGGGTAATGAATATACCGCTACATTTTCCGTTCCAGAATGAGGAAAATCACATATCAACTCAGCAAAAACTAATGACTTCTTGGACTTAGCACGGTTGAATGCCAAGTCAAACTCCTGGAGTATGACAATCCATTTGGAGTACTTGCCCCCAAGTAATTGACGTGTCAAAATATGTTGCATAGGGTTGCAAGGAGAAATCACCATAGTCTTACGTGAGAGGATATAATGCCGAAAGCGTTGGACAGCTTGAACAGCAGCCAAGGCCAGTTTTTCGACATGTTGATACTTGATTTCAGTTGGTGTGAGACTTCGACTCAAGTAGTAAACAACATGTTCGTCGTGCGCATCATCCTCTTGGACGAGAACCATGCCTATAGTATACTCTGAGGCAGCAAGGTAAAGGAAATAATCGCGACTGTAATCAGGAGGAAAGAGAAGCGGAGCTCGCGTTAGGGACAACTTTAAAGCTTCAAAAGCATTGTTGGCAACGGTATCCCAGACGAACTCGGAATCTTTCTTTAATAGCTGCGTAAAACCACGAGTTATCTCGGCGTAATTAGGGATAAAACGACGAAGAAAGTTTGCTTTCCCCTGCAAACTTTGCAACTGGCGCAATGTAGAAGGAGGAGGGAGATTAAGAATCGCCTCAACCTTAATAGAATCCACCCGAATCCCTTGACGTGAAACGATAAAACCGAGAAGACGGTCGGATTCTACACAAAAAACACATTTATGAGGATTTAAATGTATACGATAGAACCGACAGCGAACGAAAATAGCTCGGAGGTGGGTAGGGTGATCGACTCTGTGCATAGAATGAGCGGGTAAATCGTCCAAATAGGGTTGAACAATATGCTTAATATCATGAAAAGCATAAGACATCGCGCGTTGAAAAGTTGCGCCTGCATTCTTAAGTCCGAAAGGGAGTTTCCTATAGGCAAAAGTACCCCAAGGACAAATAAAATCAGTTTTATGTTGGTCCTCGGGAGCAATGTTAATTTGATTATAGCCGGAGAAACCATCCATGAGAGAGAAGATTTCACTTCCAGCGCAGTCATTGACAATCTGATCGACGAAGGGGGTAGGAAAGTTGTCCTTGGGACAAGATTTGTTAATATCCCTATAATCAACACAAACACGAATACTGTCTCCTTTCTTGTCAATCGGGATAGGATTGGAAACCCATTCTGTAAGAGCCACCGGATAAATAAAGTCGTCTTTGAGAATTTTTTCAACTTCGAGCTTGATAGCCGCCGCTTTACGTGGCTGGACTGGACGAAGGCATTGTCGGACGGGTTTAGCTTTGGGGTATGTCTTTATCTCATGTACAACAATGGCAGGGTCGATACCTGGCATCTCTTTGTAACTCCAGGCGAAGATGTCACGAAATTCCTTGAATAGAGACGTATAAGTGACGATCTCGTTGGGAGAACACGAAGCTCCAATATGAACATTTTCAACAATCTCAGGTTTAATGGATATGTCAATGGGAATCGTGGGTGAGATGTTACTTAAATTCCCTTCTGCAAACACATCATGTGAAGTCGCGGGAACCGTCGATATGACAACAACGGTCGATGGAGTCAAAATCCGTTGGTAGTTCTCAAGATTTTGTTGCTCCAGAAAAAGTATGGAACGATGATGCCCATCATCCCAAGGGGTGTCTTCCATGACAGACATGATCATCTCGTCAGTGGGAAAGATAGCACGAAAAGGATCAGGAGACAACTCATCAAGAGAAGGGGTAGAAGGTGTTGCCGATTGAATGGCTTGATAAGCAGACTCAACCGGACTTAACGGCATGACGTCGCCGAAACTAAAATGATCTCCAGGGTTAGGGACAATCCAAGGGTCGTGTGATGCAGGAAGTTCATGAGGCATGGTGGAGATCATGTTGATAGAATCAACTGACGGGCACGGAACATCGGGCGGTGGAATGGGAAAAGTACCCATTAATGAGGAGTCCTTTAAAAGGCCTACACCGACATTCTCATAACCCGGTGGGGTTTTAGCAATAAACGACACGTTTCCAGTACGAGTATCAGAGTTGAAGAAGGCAAGTTGGTCAACGGTAACAACCTTTCCTTGATGAGGGAAACGTACTACACGGAAAAGTGTTGACACAATGACGTGCATGGAATCAATCCAGCTACGGCCAAGCAAAAGATTATAATCAAGGGGAGCGTCAAAGACTTCCACTTCAACTTGGACCGTTTTACCTTCTAATGTAATGGGCAACGAAGGAAGAACACCGTAAGGCTTAAAACCAGAGCCATTGAAGGCTTTAAGAGTGTTTTGTGATTCATTCAAGGGAGGAGAGCCAATGTCTTTCCAACAAGCAAAAGACATTACACACGTTGAGGCACCCTCGTCGATAACAGTTCAGCAAATGTTCTTGTCAGAGACAACAACCTGTATCTGGAACGCGAGTTGAGGGGGTAACCTTGGAATGTGATCATCCAAGTCAAATACTATGAGATTCGTATCTGTTGGGTCAATTCCACCTATAGTTTTCAACAGGGCCTTCCGTTGTGCAGGACAAGACTGAAGGACTTCAAGGGCTAACATCGCTGAAGGTGCCTAGGCCAGATCTTCAACAATGCTGTAGTTTTGAGCCGCACGAGCATGAGGATTGAAAGTCGATTTTCTAACGACACCTTTTGGGGGTGGTCGCAGAACCGTATCAAGACTCGGTCGTTCGAGATGAAGAGGACCGTTTGTAGGTGGAGTCGCTGGAGAAGGTTGAACCAATGAAGGAGGTAAATCATCAACTTTCTCCTTAGATGGAGTATAATCTTTAGCAAAACTAGTAGTGAGTGCAACATTGTTTTGCTTAGAATCACCAGTTCACATCAAAACATATGATGTCGTAGAAGAAGAGGGTTGGTCTTGAATGACCAACTGAGCCTGTTGTTGAGACGGGAAGGGTTGTGACAAGACAGCCGGTGTAGATGGTTTGGGATCTCCTTGAAGGAACTTCGTGACCTCGGCACGCCGTGGACAATCCTTCGTGTAGTGATCGTCACCACAGATAAGGCAAGGGTAGCGGGGTTTGCGCTTATCCCGATCTTCAACAGGAGTGGTTTTAGTTTGCTCTGCTTGATTATTATTTTTTCCCTCCTTATTCTTGCCTCTCCCCTTTTTAGATTTGTTTTTACCGGCTGGGGTAGATTGGACAGCATTTACCTCAGAAGTTTTTCCGGTGGGAGTAGCAGGAGACGGATCATTTTGAACATTAGAAGAAGCAGATTTAGGGGTTGTACTTGAAACAGAATGTGAGTGGGCTTGAGTAGTACCAATCACACCATCAGCGGAATGCGAGGCAACTGGAGTAGTTGAAGTGCTGGAAGCACCAGGACAAGGTAATTCAGGTAATAAATCATAAAGTGTTCCCATTTGTGAATAAACGAGATCAAGATACTGAGCACGACTTATAGCCTGCTCTTCTGTGACAACACCACCCATGGCAATGTCTTTACCGATTTCGTTCACAAATGAATTTGTAAACCATTCGGCCAGTAACTGATCGGGGAGCTCAAGTTTAATGAGACGTCGTCTCCTTCGCCACTCATGAATATGACCTGATATATGAGTGCCTTTACTCTGTTTGAAGGAAGTCAAAATATCAGTCCCGGTATCATAACAGATCGGTAACTGGTAATGCGTAAGGAAAGCCATAGCTAGGGTGTTAAAATCAGAGAAGAAACCTCGTGGCAATTCGATATACCACTTCACAGCAGAACCGGTAAGGGTTCATTGAAAAAGACGTAAACGAATAGAGTCATCCATCAATGAGTTGGATGAACACCATAGGTGAAAAGTCATAACGTGATTGTTTGGGTCCTCTCCCACTTTGTCGTCGAATTTAGGAATGTCCGATGGAAGCTTGGCGGGAATAATAGGCCATTGGGGAGAGTGACAGATGGGATCATTTAAAATCCTAAACAAATCGAGCAAATCCAAAGTAGCAAGAAAAGGTAACTGTCGATTCACCTGCGGGTACTAATGGCTTTGGGGTGGAAGCCCTGTCGGAAAACCAGTAGGACCGTAAGCAGTCTGCCCATAATGGGAAGACCCAGGCAGATTCGGTGGTGGTTGGAGAGGATAGTAGTTCCAGGGATTGTAACCTTGAGTTTGATTAGGGACCTGAGTTTGAGCATTTGGACCCTAACCCAAAATAGGATTAGGTATACCTGGATAAGGTTGGCCTATAGTAGGGACAGTCTGTTGCTGCCCCCCAGTTGTTTGAGGAAGATTTTGTATCATCTTATTCCAATACTGGGCAAAAGCAGGAGGTATATTTTGTCCAAAAGGTGGGGTTGGTCCCCCTATCGTAGGTGGTGTTCCAACCGGAAGTTGTATCCCAATGAAAGGTTGTGTAGTAATTGGAATATGACCAGTAAGAGGAAGTTGAGTTGTACCACCTAGGCCACCAATGGGAACCTGCAAGTTGGGTGTAATGGACAGTATAGTGCCACTAGGAGTAGGATTGCCAGAAGGGAATTGAGCGAGTGTCGGAATAAAACCGGGAATAGGGTGCCCAGGAGAACCTGGAGAACTAGCCGGAGTTTGCGGAGGTGTTGGAGCGGAAGCATTCAACGCATGGTATCCGGGTGGTAATGTTGGAGTGACATTGGGCGGTCGCTGTGTGTTTATAGGAGCAAGACCCGCTGTAGTCAACCCGGTTGGAACACTCGTAGTATTCGCGAGATGGGCCATCTCGGGAGGGACAGTAAACTGATAAGTGGTATTCAAAGGTATAGTCTCTGTCTCAGAAAACACCGGAGGGTTGATGTTGTAGACCACAGGCGAACCAGGACCAAAAAGGACCCTGCGGAAATCACCTTACCAAAAAGGATCTTGGCCTTCTACACCGGGAAAAGGCCCAACAGGTGATCCAGAAGTTGTAACAACTAGTTATCCATAAGAATTTAATCGCATAAAGGGTGGTTCAGAACCACGGTGAATTCGAAAATCCTCTCTAGTATTAGTAATTCGAAAAGGTTCTAGAGATTCAGTTGATTCCACTTGTGGTGTGGTAACAACTGGGATTTCACTCTGCCGAGGAGAGCCCTCAGGTGTACTGGTAGGCAAGGGTTGAGAATCGTCCAGATGTTCTAGAGATAAACCTTGCATTCTACGTGAACGACATGGAGGAGCTATTGTAAACGAGTGACAAACTTCACGAAGAAAATTCTATGGTCAACTTCGAGAAACGAAAAACAAACAACACGCGCTAGTAAACAAAATCTAGGAAGCAATCACCAGGCAAACAAGACCTTCTAATTTCAAAGCCACTAGTTGGTGATGAAATCCAACGTCGCAACAACGAGACGAGAAGGGGTGGGGCTAGGGTGGAAAAGTTACACTGACGACCTGCTTAACGGACTTACACCCTGGTGCACTCCCACACATAATCATGGGTATACCCTCCAAGGAGCCCGAGTGAGTTTGGTCAACGTCAATTCCAGGTACCGTGAAGACTTTTCCCTCCATAGTCACCTCGGGTAAGAACCTAGAGAGATAGGCCACTAAAGTCACCACCAACAACAATAAAGCCTGGGGGAACAGTTGACAGTCCGATCCACACGCAAGGGCAGGGTATCAAGCCCGAAATCAACTCAAAAGGCTTCCAATCATCATTGTGGGTATACCTTTGAGTGATCCCCGTAATACGTGCAATCTCTACACTGATATCAACAAAGCAGGGTGAGTAACTCTGCCAATATCAATGCGACCTCGTGCTTGACCCTTATGTGAGAAGGGCTTCCCAGGACAAGATGTTGCAAATGGAATTTAACACTCCCTAACACAAGATGCTATTGTGTGTTTTATGCTTTTGGAGAGTGTATCTCTCTTCCTACTCCAAAGTGCTAGCCTAGCTAAATGTTGGTGTAAAAGATCCCTAGAAAAGAGCTACTAGATAAATTTTATGATTACGCAGTGTTATTAAAGGTTGTTGTTTACTCAAAGGTAATGGAAATGAAACTCATGTTGTATGACTCTGACCCAACAATGCAAGGATGAGAATGAAGTGTATCACTTTTCGTTCAATGAATCCTATGTATGGGAGAGAGAGAAAATTTTCCAGATCAACCTTGAACTACAAATGCAAAATTTCCTTTCAAATGCCAACACAAACAATCATTTATCAAATGACAATTCTCTATTGTGTCTTTTTCAAATACTTCAACAATCTTAATAATTTGATTTTTCAATGTTTTCTAGAAACAAAAAACAAGTTTTTGAAAGAAAAAACTACTGTTCACTTTCCAAAAAGGACCCTCACTATACCAATGAGAGTACAGAAAATCAAATCAATGAACAAGCAAATAACCCAATCTACTCTTTCAATGAAAACTAAAATAAAAAGCAAACCAATTTAATCTTTTCAAATGCAAAAGAAAATAATCTTTCAAATCATAAGCAAATGAGAAAAACCAAGCAAACTTAACTTTCAAACCAATCACTGGTTCTTAACTAATCAGGCACACTCAGGTTTTGAAGTCAGAGAGAATGGTTTTGCCAAGAAAAGATAAGAAACGAAACGAAAGTCCAAAATGACAAGAAAAGACTTGAAACCCTAAGACTGTTCATGCACACAAGAAAAGACAAGAAAAATACCAAACAGAGGTCCAAGAAACTCACAAGAGGCAATCAAATTGATCTGGGCAGTTAAAAATGCCAAAACTTAAAATCAAATTTTTGAAAAAGAGTGTTCACAGGCAGGCAATATAACACAGTGCGAGAATCACTGATTCTCGCAGGTAACCCTTGAGAAGGGTGCGAGAACCTCGCACTGAAACCTATGGGCAGAGTGCGAACCCTACATATTCTCGCAGGTTGCAATGAAGTGCAGTGCGAGAATCCCTGAACATAAGAAAAAATTTGAAAAATGAAGAAAAATTCAAGAAAGCTTCTGGACCTAGAAGGTCTATCAGGATATCCTGAAGACTCAGAGACTGATAGGACAGGAGAAAAAAGAAACCAGAGCAAATGGCCACAGAAAAATACAAAAAGCCACCAAGAAAATGGGATTCATCCCCAGTGGAGTCGCCAATTTTGTTTTTGGATAAATCCGTAAGTGCGGACACAAACCAATTTCCCTAGATCCACCTGGATCTAGAACAAAGCAAGACAGAATATGACTCTTTCCCTAGATTACCATTGAATTAAATAAGAGGCAAGAACAAGGAACATACCTTATTAACGCTTAATTTGGTCTTTGTTGCTCCCGCTTCGCTCCAATGCTCTCGTACAGTCAAGACCAAAATAGTACAAACCAAGTGGAGTAAAGAAAGCACAATCTATTCAATGGTGGATCTATGTATATGATCAAGGAGTTATACAATAAAGTGGAATTAGCTTTATGGGAAAGAGACATATTACTGTATCATATTGATGGAAAGTAAAGATTACAACCTGAGCCTTGATGTTGCAAACTTCCTTTCGATGGCCCTTGGCTCTGACACACACACTTGCTCACTTGCATGAAGAAGATCAACCACATTTGATAAATTTGCTGGAGTTCTCTAGCTGTTGTAGCATCAATCCTTCACACAGTCTTTCACCAATTCTCCAATGTCTCGCTTAACCTTGTTTGCTTCTAACTTTTTCCATGAGAATTCACTCAATATATAGGAGAGAATGAATTGGTTACTTGGTTAAGAATGATCCCAAAATATCAGGGAATCCAGTACTAGGATAACCATTCGAATGCCATCTCATCCTTCTAGAAGATTCCCTTCTAGAAACTTCGAGAATTCATCTTTTTCCTTGCTTTAGAAAGAGTTTGCACCCTAGCAGTTAGACACAGTGCGAACTTCTCGCACCCTGGCTTAAGGCAGCCTGCGAGAATCATGCATTCTCGCAGGCAAATATACTAGCAGCCTGCGAACATTCCTCAAAAATGTGATTTCTGGAAAAAGATGAAGGTAACTTTTCTCAGGAGAAAGTTCCAATGAAGAACCTGAGTACACCATCATCAATACATCATCATGATGACCAAAATCATGGGTAACAATTAATAAGTCTCATATTCTTAAAAATGAATTCTCAAAAGTTGAAAAGTAGATAGTAGCTCATATTTTCAAACAAAGGAATTTGTCCAAGACGTGAAGAAAATAAAAGAATTTTGAGCTTGAAGTTATTTGTGGATGACCCACTTAGAGAGGCGTTGTTATCTGGTATCTTGTGATCGATTTGAAGCACACAACAGAGATCGGGCGTCTGTAGGTAACATGAAACGTGAACTTAGGAGTCAGGAATAGCTCACAAATTTCCTTAAAAATTACGTAAGAATCTAACTGCTACAAAAACGTGTGTGCCTTTGGCCCTCTACAATCTTGATCAGGGATTCGACGAAAGTTGAGTAACGAGTGCAGAATTAGATTTGAGATCATGCATTGTTGAACCTTCGCCAGTCCTCTTTCCCATAATTTCTAAAGCTTCAGTCGTCATTCCCGTAAAAAATAGAAGGAAATACATTGCCCATAGATTATGGGACAAAATTGGAAATGCAGGGGAACCCAAAATCAATGGGCATTGGGAGAAATCGTTCCCTCTAGAAAAGCTACGAAATATGTCGGAGAAATCGGTGTCGAAAATATTCATTCGTTCCATGGATTATGGGACAAAATTGGAAATGCATGGGAACCCAAAATCGATGGGCATTGGGTGAAATCACTCCCTCTAGAAAAGCTACGAAATCTGTGGGCGAAATTGGTGTC